>CM031613.1:74523451-74555951 GCA_018398815.1 Conus ventricosus | reverse complement strand
GGTAGTTGTTGTTTTGCGTCGAATGAAGTGAGTCGGTATAGTTGTTACGTAAACCTCACTGGGCCCCAGCTGCGTGAGCGGGCTGACAGATCCTGGTTGCGGGTTTTGTTCGTTCTGGTGCGCTGCGAAGTGGCTGTTGTCGGCGCGTGGCGTATGTCTGACTGGTTGCTGTTTGAGTTTACCCCCCTGGTGTACGACGGGAACCTTTTGTTGGGCTGCTGCACATCCTTGCGGAGGCTTGTTGGCTCCATCGATGTGACCTGCTGTCACCTGTCGTCCCCAGGTCAGTGTCCTTCGGGGTCAGGCAGTTTACCCGGGTCATTCCCTCAGGTGGTGATCATCCTGCGTCTCTTCGCCCCTTTTCCCTTTCCCCCTTCGGGATGCCCTTAAACCCTGTCAGGCTTTTAACCCCGGTTGGTCCTTGGTAAACTCCAGCCCGGAATGCCCAAAATTTGCCCCATCAACTTCCCCTCCCTTGCCCTGCCCCTGTCCCCCCGCCCTGCGTCGCTGCAGTTTTGAGCTTTAGTGGCCCTGGGGGCAGCTGGGGGGCAACTACTCGCCGGGCACCTGGTGGCGCCCGGACGGACGGGGCCCTAAGTCACGGGGGTTTGGGAACCCTTGGGGCTTCCGGGAGAATGCGGGGGGGGGTAATTGTGTTGCGGGGTGGAGGGCTTTTGGGGACGCGGTGTTGTGTGGCAGGGAAACTTGTTTTGGCCGGGTCTGGTGTGGGGGGAGCTTTCGGGGGGCCGATGTGGGGGTCCGGGTGTCTGGTGATGTGATTGGTCAGTCGGCGCGTGCAAGTGCTTCGGGCTCACTGCAGTATTTGGGGAACAGCACGAAGGGGACACTCTGGTGATGGGGTTTTTTGGGGGATCGTGGAGGGTGGTGGTCGTGTTTGAAAAAAAGTGTACTGTGAAAAAGTTTCCATGTTTTTATTAATTTTTTGGTCAGCGTGGTTGTTGGCCTGGGGTTTTATTTCCATGCTGGGAGTTATTGAATTTTCTTTGAAAGGGGGTTGCGTTGCACGGGTATGATTTTCTTTGTTTTGATGTTTGTGTGTCAGGGGTCCCCTATAAACCCATGTGGCTTTTCCCGGGTTGCGGGGGCCCATTGAAGTTCCTTTGGGGGTTTGGGGTTTGGCACTTTTGCTGTTTTTGCTTTTGTGCTGATGATATGTTTTCAAGTCCCCGTAATATGTTTTCGGGAAAATAATTAGATTTTGGGCCCAAAGAGTGGTTTTGGGAAACCCGGCGTGGATTCATTGTTTTGGGTGTTACTTTGTCATGTGCCCTATGACCATGTGGTGTCCCCAGGTCTGGGGGCCCATTGAAGTTCCTTTCAGGGGTTTGACGTTGGCACCGTGCTGTATTTTTGGGTATTGATGATACGTTTTAATGTCCCCCCTTTACCCTAGGTGTTTTGGGGGTTCTTAAATTTTTCCTTTTGGGGGGGTTGTTTTTTTGGATGGGGTTATTTACATTGGATTGTTTGGGATTTTGTGTATGTCCCCATGACCTGGTAGTGTTGCTAGGTACTGCCGGGGGGGATGGAGCTGGGGGCAGGTGTGGTTTCAGTGTGTTGAGGGGTAAATGAAACGAAGTGGTTTGGTGGTGGCCCTGTGTTATTGGTGTGAAAGGGATTGTTTTGAGGTGGAGGTTTTCGTTTGTTATGGTCGGGGGAAATTTTTTGTCATTGTAAAGGGCAATTTAAAAATTGGTGAGTGTTTTTAAACTGTGTTTTAGCAAATCTTTGATCTGTTTGGAAGCGGGTGTTTTGGCTGTAAATTCTGTCTGTCATTCTTAAATAATTGGTTTAGGGCTTAGCGAAACCCGAATATGGTGGAGAATGCGGGGTTAACGAAGGGGTTTGTAGGGTTAAATAGAGGACTGAATTAAGGGGGGGTAATTTGGGGGCACGGTTGGGTCAGGGGGTTACTGGGGGGTAGGCGCTTAAAAACAGTAGTGTCGCGATAAGACTGTGGGCTTTGGGTGGGTGGTCCCCTTTGGGGTGGCGCACTAAGACAGTCGGCATCAAGGGTGTAAACCCTTTTTGCGGCCGCTGTGGGACGAAAGCGAGAATTGTTTGTTGTGTTGATGGGGGCCCTTTAAATGAAAATTGACCGTGAAGCGTATGTGGTAGGGTTTTGGGTGGTGAAAATTGTTGGTGCTTTTTTTTGAAGGGGGTTCAAGTAAGTATTGGATGAAATTTTTTTTCTTAGGGTAGAAAAACGGAGAAAACGGTTTCAAGTCACCCGCCTAAACCGGTTTTAACCATTTCGAGCCCCCGACCTTGAACCCTGTTTCCCCGTTCTCTCCCAAGTAAATTTAAACAACGAATTAAAAATAAAAACCATACACTTCTTTTTAATAAAAAAAAATAACGACCCTACAAAAAACATATTTTAGGTTATCCTTTTCAATACTAATTTACAAAAGTTTTAAAGATTTTATTTTTTGCTTAATCCTGTTTTTTTTCCGATCTTTTTTCATAAACTTTTTCACCATCATCATCAAATGCTCTCTGTCTTTCATGTGAAAAAATACTTTTTTTTACTTTTCTCAAAAGTTTTTTAAAAACGGAGTTTTTTTTTTGACAAAAAATCCACACACTTACCCCTCATGTTTTCCGAAAAACCGCTTTAAAAAATGTTTTTTTTTTAAAAATTTCTTTTTCGGAACAGTCTCTATAAAAGAGTGCTGCTTTCCTTCAAACATTTTTATAAAATATTCAAAACACTCACTCATTTTAGTGCTAGGTTTAATAAATATACCTTGTCGCCATAAAACCCTTTCATATATATTTTTGTTCTTTTAAGCGGGACAAAAAAATCACAATAATAAAATTATAGCAAAAAACTTTTGTAATAGGTCGGGAAAAATATTTTTTCCCAAAACCATTTTTGTCCAAAAATTAAAAAACAATAGGGGTTTTTTCAAAATTTTAACTGCCCTTTTTTTTATAACAGAATTTATCTAACCCAGTTATTTTTTTTATCATACTCTCCGTAAAATTTGTTCAGTATAAAAAAAACCCCATGGGGCCCTAAATGTGAAAGATAACCCAATTTATTTCTTTAAATTGTTTCTTTTTAAATCAACATTGATTTTTTTGCTTGTTTATGATTTAATCCCCTCCCCATTTAAAACGCATGGTAACTTTAAGGCGTTTAACGTCTAATTTTTTGCCATAATTTTAAATTTCCTTTTAAAGGGACGTCATAACCCCCAAAACCCCCCATCCCTCCCACACTTTAAAGACAAAAATTTAAATATTATTGTAAACGTGTCCCCAAATTTTGTGGAAAAAACTGAAAATTTGTGAAGCTTTCTTTAAAAACCCTTTTCTCTTCTGTGGGGGATGTACTTTTTTTCCCCCTAGGGCGTTTTTTTCAATTTTTTCCCGATATGTCGCCCGGGCTAAGACTTCATGAAAGGGGGCCAAAGGTTGAATGCTTTTCTGAAACTTTTTTGCGCTAAAAAATGTAAATGGGTTTATAATTCAAATTTTATTTCCCTTTTAAAATATGGTTCAAGTCCCATTTGCTGTCGTTTTCGAACTTTTTTTATTTTAAAACGGGCCACATTATTTGCTTCAAATTTGCGCAGTTGCTCTAGTTTGGAAAACTTTTTGTTTCGCCCCCCTCTTTGCGTTTATTCACCATCTTGTGTACTCAAACCCATACAATGCCTATCTCACCTTTCTTTTCAAAGCCCCAAAGTCTGCAAGGTTTTTAATTCTAAAGTTATCCACCTCACAGGCCTAAGTAACCCTGGTTCTTCTGGCCCCCGCGACATTTTTTTTATCAACTTTTATTTTATTTCCCAAAAACAATGTGCGGTTATCCATTTCACAAATTTTTCCCGTTTTGTTTTTTGTTTTTTATATTAAATGACCGACCCCCCAAAATAATCTTTTAAACTGTAAATTAGGGAATTGATAATTTATAATCGAAAATTCAGCTTTCCCCCTGAGGGAAAGGCCCTTTTAAAAAACATTGGGCCTTTCCCATCAATAATTTTCATCATGCTCAGCTACCCAAAATGAACATAGGTAAGAATTAAGCAAGATCGGCGGTTTTTCTCCCTCAAATTTTTTGTTTGGGTTGAATTTAAAAATCTATAATTGTCATGCAAAGCCCTTTTTAGTGCTCTTTAAAAAATTTAAAAACCTACTTCTTCTTCGGGCTTAATTTAACATTGTTTTCAGATTATTGTTAATTTGAGATAATTCAAAGTTACCCCTTTGCTTTTTTTTAGTAGCCCCGTAAAAAACCATCGGGTATTGAAATGGCAAATTTTGGTCCCTTTTTTGTCATTTTTTTAATCTTATTATTTTTCTTTGATTCACTTAATTAAACCATACAACTTTGAAAATATTTCTAACCAACCTTTTGGGCCCCCAAATTGTTTCAATAGCATGTTCAAAAAAACAAAGGACGTTTTGAGTTTATTGTTACAAACTTTTTTTAAAACGAAATAAAAATGACTGCTTTTAAATATACTGATGAAAATTTTTCTCCCGGCCGCACTAAAATTTTAAAAAAATAACAATGATACTCTGACTTTCGTGCCCCAGACGACCCCTTTCAGTAAAGGGAAAACGCCTTTAAACAGATATTTTAAAACCCCCCTTAAAAAAGATCTTCGCGAAATTTGGGGTTTTAGCTCCGATGCGTTTTACAAACCATTTAAAACTTTGCCGTGTTTTTGCGCATCAAGGGGTGTGAGTTCGTATTGCATCTAAATCTTTGATCCTTTGGGAGGGTCTGTGTACAGATTTCATTTTTATTCCCCTTCAGACGTTTTTTGAGAACTCAAGCCCCCATTACCAAATGACAAACGTTTAATCCATTCAGCACAAAAAACATAAAGGCTTTGAAGGATCTGTAAGAATTCAATTTAAGGCCAAACAACTTTAGACAAAATGGATTTTAAATCATGGCCACACCCCTTTTTTTTTTGGGGGCTCACAAAATAAATATATGGAATCCCCTTATACATCTTTCTCTTCGGGACGACTGTTCCCCTGGGGCCATAGAAAAGAGATAAAACGCATGGACAACATTTATTTTAGACACTTCTAAGGGGCCCTAACAAAGGGGGAATAGAACAAAAACGACTCTTTTCGTACTTATTTGGGTGTTTGCTAGTTCGAAAGCACAACGGATCGAGAAACTGTCCTTCCGGGTTTTGGACGAAAAAAAACATACTTAGCAAATTTAGGGGACCCTTTAATTCTACAGTTATTTCCCTTAATTTTAAAAAAGGGTACCAAAATTTTTTACAATTCGCAAGATCGAAAGTAGACTTTGCTGTTGGAATGTTTATACATGCGCCTTCTGACCTCAGATCCAGATAGGTACAAAAAATAAACTACAAAAATAAAATCCTTGTGGCGGCAATAAACAAAGGTCGGAAAAAACCATAAATTTTGGGCAAAATATTGCAAGCGTAAAAAAGCAAGAGACCCCCCAAAGAATAATCACCAACCCTGAGGCCAAAACCCCAGAGACCGTTTGAAGTCAAAAAAAAAATGACCATGAATAAAAAAGACGCACGTTTGGATAACGGCCTGGGATTACTCCTTCTTTTTTTTACAAAAAATTTAAACCCAACATTAAGAGAAAATCCCTAATGCTGGGCCATAAACCCAACACTTTGTTTGCAGAGACAAACCCAGCAACAAAACCCCTAATATACCTGGTAAAGATCTATATTTTCCCGGGCTAATTTTTTTAAAAAACCGCGATGATCAAGCTTTTTTTTTCCCCAGATTATGGGTGGAGGCGAGGCGGGGGGCAACCTGGGACCCCCCCCCCTGTAAACCCAAACACCATTATTTGAAAACGTGGGCTGTTATAACGTCGCTAATGTGACACCTTTGCCTCAAACAGGTTGGGTTTCGTTCTGCTAGGGGTCTTATATAAATTTTTGGATTTTCTCTTATTCTTCACTGATTCGTAATTGTTCTGGGGTAGAGACAACACTTCTATCTTGCTGTCTCTTTGTTAAGATCTTTTAGTCTTTGGTTATTTTTCTTTAATATCAGGCCTAAGTTGGCGCTCAGCTCAACGAGTTTTTTTTTTCTTTTTTTATATGCCATTATTTCCCCATTTTGCTAAATGTTTTTTAAATTCGCTCAATGGTCTTAAAAGCAGATCGGGGCCGTTTTCTCGCAGGGGTAGGGTGATCGTGTAATCTTTAATGCTGTTTCTTCTAAAAAACTGGTTTCTGTTTATTGCTTTAAAAATTGTCTGCCGATGATTTAATTCTTAAGTTCCATGTTTTGCTTTGGGGTTATCTTCGGGAGTTCCTGCGTGTTTTTTGAATTTAAAAACTGCCCCCCCTTAATTTTGGGTCAACAAGACCAAGGCGTTTTTGATCTTTCACATGATCTTTTTATAATTTACTCTTGGGCTAAAAACTTTGATGGGTCTGGTTTATTGTAACCAAACAATTTCCCTTGACGTTTTTTACAGACAAATGAATTTTTTAATTCAAATCATTGGGGCATAAAAATTTGGGGGGTTCTTACCTAATTTCGTAAAAGATTTTAACCCTTTCTTTCTGTTAATTCTGCCGCTTGAGAGCGTTGAGCGATGTTTTTCAAAGGGGTCATTTCACTCATGTCGCTCCAGGATCAAAACACTAATCTTTTCCCTTCAAAATTTCCCGCCCCTTTTTTTAAAAAATTTTCTTTTTTTTTTGTTTTAAAAATGTCGCAAAAAAATGGTTTAATTCTTGACCGCATAGAAGACTGAAAGAGCCCTTTTGGGGTGAAGGAAATAACGGGAAAATTTTGTTCCAATAATCCCCCACTATTGATCGATCAAATTCTTACTTTCCTTTCCCCCTAGGAGCAGAGAAGGATTGTCAGGCTCCGCGCGTCTTACTTTAAAATAAAACTCGAATCAACAAAAACCAAACGGACATTGTCCAAATTTGGGGGGGGCAATCGTTAAAAAAATTTCTTAAAACTGAGGGGCAAGAAAAATTTTTTTACAAAATGCAGACATTTTTTTTAAACCCTTTTTGATCTAGGCTAACCGGGGAAAGAAAGGGGGGATCTTTCGTTTTTAAGGGAACAAAATAAGAAGCACTAAAACATAGAATAGGGGCCGCGATACTAAAGATGGCAAAAAGTTGAGCGTAAATTTTGCGTATGGGAAACCTTTTTTTTTCCCTAGTTTTAGTTGTTAAAAGCGCATGCCCCCAAATTTCAAGGGATTAAAAGACAAATTGTCAAAGAACTAATTTTTAAAAATCAAAAGGGGTTTTAAAACATCAGACACCCAAGCAAAATACAGCATTTCTGGCATCTCGTTTGGTTTGACGTTGTTGCAAACCCTAAATTTTGCAAAAGGCTGATTGAGCAACAATTCAGTCAAAATTTCAATTATTACAAAAAGTGATTCATCATACAACATATCCCAAAACAGGAACACTATAAATTTTAGTTTTAGTGCGCAGCAAGATCGCTTAAAGGGTTTTATTGCTGTGTGAAGAGAAGAACCTTCAAAGAAAGAAAAGTTTTTTAATCCCAAAATAAAGAAGTACAATGTTCGTTTGGGGGACCCTAACCAAAACTACGCTACGGGGTTTAAAACCTTACACATTTTATGAAATAAAAAATTGTTTGGGGGGGGGTAAAATCCCAAATAACCTTGTTCTAAAAATTTTTCATCTTCACAGTGTAAGACTTAGATTATTTAACAACAAAATTGCGTTTATGGATTACCTAAGGTCAAAAAGAGATAATCATTGAGGAAGCGGGGGAACTGTGAGAGACGTAAAAAATTCAAATTGATAAAAAAGAAAAGCCCATAAACCGCTTAAGCGTATTGTTTTTAATAAAGATGCGAGTAAAAATTCAAAAAAAGTTAAAAAATGTCAATACTAAATTATTTTTATTTTATTTTAAAAAAGCATGTCTGTTCCTTTATCCAAAATACCCCACACGCAGATTTTCCAAACGAAGGGGGTAGTAGAAAACCCCCGACAAAAAGCCTTCAGATTAACAAAAATTTCGCAAATGCAACAAAAACTAGAGCAAGACCTTTCAAAAAAACAGCAAAACCAAACGAAGGTATTCTGCTGCCTTTAATGCTTTCTAGTTAATACTGGAACATAATATAATGCTCTCACAGGGCAAGTGTTGGGCTCTTTGCAACGGGGTTGGGGCAAAACCCCGGCTTTACCCCTAGGCGGTTGTCTTTTCTCTCGGTCTGTGTTTTGTTAGCTGTAGGTGCTGCTAGCAAAAAATTAAAAAAAAAAACCAAAAAACACAACTTGTTCAACTAATAACGGGTAAAAAGTTCGTTCAAACTGCAATAAATAAACACAGTTGCCAAAAATCCGGAAGAAGAAATTTTAAACGTTTACGGCCCATTTTTATGACTAAAAAGACAAAATTTGATCTTCAAAAAAAGGCGAGACAAGTTTTTCTCAAAACCCCCGCCCGAAAAAAAAGGAAAGCTTAAAAAAGTAAAGAAAAATTAAACCGTTCAAAAAGCTCCATTAACAACGCAAAGGGGGTTTTATACTTTAGTTTATGATCCAAGCACAAAAGCCCCAATGATTTTGATTTAAATTTTTTTTTTTTTTAATTTAAATAAAAATTTTGATTTAAAAAAAAACTCAACATGGGTAAGCATAGAAGGACCAATGAATGTTTAAAAATGCCGAGAAAAACGTTTTTCAAAGTTTAAATGATATTGTTTAGAATTTATTTATCCCAAAAAACGACAGGGAAGTTTTCTCATGCATTTTTCAAATTCGGGGAAACTAACAAAAGACCCCCCAGTTAAAGAATGTTTGCTGTTTTTTAAACGCTATTTACAATAAAAGAAGAAAACCCAGAAGTTGGGGCCGTAAAAAAACAGACTATTCTTTCCCCTAATGACTTAACACCCGGGTTGGGCAACGAACTGCTTACACAGTTTAGGTGCCGCTGAAAAACCAAAAGAGAGGCTCTGGTTGGCAGGGCGAAGTCTTAGAGCAATTTTAAAAGGGTAAGTAGCGCCGATTGAGGCAGGGCTTACATCCCCTACCCCCACATTTGTCCCAAAAAGAGCAGTTTTAACTAAAGAATTCGGAAACAAAGTTTATGTGGTGGTTTTCGAAGCTGCATTCGTCCCCGAAAAACGCAAGAGAGTACTAACTATAACCTTACATCAATGCTTAACTTTAGTGGGGGGTCCTTTCCTTTGTGGGGGACCCAAAATTTATCATTTGAAGAACAAAACAAACCCCAAAACTGTCAAATTACACATGGATGAGGAACAAATCACGCCCATTAAAGTGCTAAAAACCCCAACGATTGGGAGCCAGACAAAAAATGTTGACTTTCTGCGAGCTTTTACCACGGGGTACCCATTACACATTTAACGAACAAAGGTAATTATGACGCAACTTCAAACAAAAAATAAACAAGAATTTGTAGAAAATGTTTAACAGAATTCCCTCTTGCAAGCGCGAGTGCATTAAAAAATTGTATCGCCCAGTTGCTGTAATACAAATAATTACGCCCCCCCAGAAGGGATAAAATTTTTTTAGAACAAACGGATCAAAAATAGTCCTATTTTTTACGCAGACTTTGAATCATCATTGTTCCTTATGAAGGGGCCCCACCCCAAAAAAATTTGAAAAACATCTTAAGGGTAATCATCAGATTTGTTCATTGCTTTCATCGTTGTCTCAGTGGCGCCCATTCAACCCAGAATTATATAGAGGACCAAAAGCGGCTAGAAGATTTTACAGCGCATGCAAAAAGTGCGTAATGACTGTTCAATAATCGAATTTTTTCTTAAATCTAAAGACCCTGAAGACCCAAAACATATGATACCACCCCATTGTTGGATTTTGGTTTTTGAACTCAGTGAAGAAACAACAAATCCGACAGTAAAGACCCGATCACTTTGCGGAAAGTTTTTGAGGGCCGCCACGTAAATGAATCTTCAAAAAGTTTTTACCCCAAAAAACATGGAAGCTCCTGTATTTTCATAACTTGCGAGGGTTTCACTCTCACCTTTTAATGAAAACTAGACAAAGCCCTTTTGGGGGCATGCATTGCACTCAAAAAATAAGTGTTTCACTTAAATAACATTCTTTTTAGACTCTATGCAGCCATGATGGGATCATTAGAGCACTGCTTGTCCCTTTAAAATCCTGTCCATAACGGAAAAATATTTTTTACCCAACCCGTTAAAAAGGGGGTTTACCCCTTTTAATACATGAACAGTTGGAAGGTTGGCGAAGATACACTTCCCTAAAGGCCGTTCTTTTTTAGCTTAGAGGAAAGGGGGTCAGTGACTCCGATTCCAGCATGCTCAAAATGCGTGGCAGAAGTTTGATGTAAAAAAAAATGGGGGAATATCATGACTCCTACTTAATGGCGGGAAATTTTTTGGGGGAATTTTGAAAAAAATTAATGAAACCGCATAAACTTTTACTGGTCCTGCGCTTCAATTCGCGCCCGGGGAAGATTGGTGCTTTCTTAAATTTACTGGGTAAAAAATTGAATTATTGTTCTTACCTACCAATATTAGATGATTGAGAACGGTTGGGGGAGGGAAATTGTTGGCGTCCCCCATCATACTGAAAGCAAACAAAAAAAATTGGACACTAATCCAATAAAAGTCAACTATCTCATGTTTTGATGGCAAACAACTTATGGTTGGGCTTGGCGCATCACTCCATTCGCCCTTAAAAGTACACAAGCGGGTACGATTTAAAACAAAGGGCATTAAAGTGGGTTGAATTTTAACGTCAATCAAACCCGGGATAATTCTGAAATTACTTAAAAATCCCACGAACTCCCATAAACCGCATAATGGTATCATTAGCGAGAAAGCCTAAAGATGAATCCAACAGAGCCGCCTAAACTTGTGCCTAATCTTCGCGGCAAAAAAAATTATGTCTGTCATTACAGACTTCTACAATTTTATTTAAGACATGGTTTGAAGTTAACAGCAGTTCATTGTATAATTGCTTTTGATCAAGAACAGTTCATGAAACCATACATCATGAAGAACACTGATCTCAGAACCAAATCCACAGATGCTTCAGAAAAAGACTTTTTCAAGTTGATGAACAACAGCTGTTTTGGAAAGACTATGGAGAATCCGCACAAGCGCAAAGATGTTAGATTGGTCACCAGAGAGAACGAAGCAATTAAGCTGACTTCAAAACCTAATTATCAAGACTTCAGAAGATTTCATGATCAGCTTTTTGGCATAATGATGAAAAAAAAGAAAGTCAAATTAGACAAGCCTGTATTTATTGGGTTTACCGTTTTAGAATTATCAAAGCTTTTAATGTTAGAATTTCTTTATGACTACTTCAAACCCTTGTATCCAGAGTCCAGAGTACTTTACACAGATACAGATAGTTTTGTTATAGATATCCCTACTGAAGACATCTATAAAGACATGGAAACCGAAGTAGCTAAAGGGCATGTAGGATGGTACGACACATCCGATTATCCTAAAGATTCGCCTTTGCATTCAGTTACTAATAAGAAGGTTTTAGGAAAGATGAAGGATGAATTATCCGGAGGGGTGATTAAGGAGTTTATTGGTTTAAGGTCGAAAATGTACAGTATTTCGAGCCAGGAGAAAATCATTAAGAAAGCAAAGGGAATATCTCGCAGCGTTGTGCAGTCAAACATATCACATGACAACTACAAAGAAGCATTGTTTGACAATAAGACTTTTCATCATGACAACGTAAAACTGCGATCTAATCTACATGAGATCAACACAACGGTTGTAACAAAGAAGTCATTAGATAGAACAAACACAAAACGTGTGTTTGTTAATCCAGAGTTTTCATATGCAATCGGGCACTGGAGGACCGCATAAACAGGGGGGTTTATATTTTTCATCAACTTTTATTATAAGATCAATCATAGCTTCATCCAATTCATTTAAATCTTTTCTCATGTTTGCTTGAAGCGTTCGAATTTTTTTTATTATTTCAAGATATTCTTTTTCCCAATTTGGGGGTTTGAGTTGTAGGTGATCTGGATGATTTAGCATGCATTGATTAATCCCCGAAAATGTTTCCTTAATAGCATTACACGCATGAAATGATTCCCGCATCATTTTCAAGGTCTCTTCCTTCACCATTCTTGTTTCGTTCTGCGCTTCCTTCTGAGCTTCCATTTTAAACTCAAATATATTTACGTAAATTAATTAAGCGGAACTGTGTCTGGAGGGATTATCTGCAGTTCTTCTTTCACAAAAGATCTTTGAGGAGCTGGTTGTTTTGTTGCGTCAGTTTCTCGTAAATAATACACGGGCGGATTCATTTTTACAATTCTTTTTATTTCATATGGATCAACACTCCAAACTGGATCGGTTGCCCTGATGCGAGTGTCCCCTTCTGCTTCCCCGGTAAATAAAGGTACCTTACTTTCAAACCAAACGGTAATAGTTTGCCGGATGAAGACTCTCCTTCAGCAACATTTATTGTTTTTCTTTTGATTGCTTGTACTGGTTTTAGCCCTTTAAATTCTTCATTATTCATCGCGCGTAGAACTGAGGGCAGTCTTCTAACCCATTCTGTGTTGCGAGACTTGTCAATCAGCTCTCTGTGATACTGGTAGGAAAAAAGTCTTTCAGCTAACTGTTTGTTAAAGTTTTCAACTAAAGCCTGTGATCTGTGAGCTCCCGGAATGCCTCTTTTAATGGTAACTCTATGTTTTAACAATAATTGATTCACTTGACCTTTAAATTCTTTTCCATCATCAACTTGAATCATGCGAGGATAAGTTAGTGGACCTCGTTGGTATATCAGTTGTATGGCAACAGCAACAGCAGAAGCACTCTTTTGTGTTAATGGTTCCGCATCTTTGTATCTTGAAGCTATGTCAATGACTGTGAGTGCGTACTTAAATCTTTTTCGTCTAATCGTATCGGAGGGTAAATATAGAAGATCCATTTGATGGGTGTCGTTCGGTATTGTATTGACAAAGTGTGGTCTCTGTATTCGTCTAGGCGCAGGTAAATAAATTTGCCAAATCGCTTGTTTAGATAGCCATTCTTTTGCTGTTTGTTCACTGACTCCCACTGCTTGGCTTAGCTTTTTAATTGCCGTGATTCCCTTCCAATATCCTTTTGGCGAATAATAGATTTTGTTCATTTTTATTCAGCCAATATTATGTGCAACAAAATACACAACGGTCATACCAAAGGCAATAAACGCGATTTCTTGCATCTTTTGTTTTTCTGATGGTTGATAAAAGTCACTGAATTTTGGCGGGGGCAATGTCTCGATTGGTTTGCCTGTTACAAGATAATATTCTTTTATTGCCTGGTCAACATTTTTAAATGTGTAAGCTGCATGTCCCTGTTTTTTCAGTGTGTTATTAATAAAATCTAACTGCTCAATTCTCTGCTTTTCATAGTTATCTTGCGCTGCAGCTAGTTGCTCCATAGCTTTGTTATGTCTTTTTCTCTCGCCGTCATCCCGCAGTTTACTAAATGCGTAATTACTTCCGCTAAAAGCAAGCGCATTCACCACAGCGCCACCTATCATCATTACGAGTGAAGCCATTTTTATAAATGTATTTTTTTAACTTTACATATTAATACTGTCTGGAATTATTCCTTGCTTGACTAGAAAATCTTTCGTAGCAAACGAAGCTGCAATAATAGCAATCAGCTTTGCCGAGTCTTCAAGTCTAGTTTGCCAAGATCTGCCGGTTTTATTTTTAACAGGCTTTTACCAAGCATTGTGTATCCTACACTTAGCCCCCCAATAACAGCAGAATGGTATACAAGGTTGGCGACAGTTTTTTCGGTGCTCATTTTTAGAAAATAAAATAATTATAATTAATAAAAAACATGAACAGTGATGATCTACTACAGCTACAAGGCAGCCTAAACCTTCCTGAACTTATGAATGATCAAGTTGATGACCAAGCTATTATGCCCAAAAAGGAAAGGCTGTATTCTTTGGCAGCATGTGGAAAAACAAAACAGTACCTCGGAAATGAATTCAGCATAGAACAGATTCAACAGATGTCGCCACAAGACATTATAAAGTATCATAACAGGTATGAAGCGCAGCTGGGGTCGAGAATGGTGAAAAGCGTCGGGCAAACGGTTCTTAGTTTGTACACTAAACTAGTCAGTAGATTTGCTCCCATTGATTCTGAACAAGATCTTACGTATGATTTAACGCAAGATCCAGTTTTAACAAAGTCATTAGAGTCTCTAGGATGTGATCTATACTACAGATTTGGAACATTGTTATCGCCGTTAATCATGGGATTAATAACTTTTAATCATATAGATTTTATTTCCCTTCAAAATGGCCGAGCCAGAAAATCAGCAGAATCAGAAAACACTGAATCAGGTGGAGAAAGTAACCAAACCAGAAAATCAGCAGAATCAGAAAACACTGAACCAGGTGGAGACCAGTGAAAAGCATCCTCATCCTGGGCGTGTTAAAGCAGGAAAAAAATTAGCAGAGTGGAACAGACAAAAAAAATTAATGTTACAATCACAGAATATAACTCATAATGAAAACATAACACCGCCAACGCCAGAACAAGTTGATCCAATGCCAGCTATAAAAACTCCATGTGATTCAAGACCTACAGCGCCAAAGTCTTCATGGAATATTGAACTTAAAACTGTTGCCATTTTTGGCGCCCTTGCTGCTGTGGGGGGGGGGGGGGGGGGGCGGTTATTACGGTTATAAAATATATACACAATGGCAACAGAAACAAAAGCAATCAAAAAAATCTGAACCACTAAATACAGAAGACAACAGCACGCCAGAACCGTCAACAACAAAAGATCATTTTGATCCATTTCAGATGGAATAATATTTTAAGAACTTAATTTTAAATTTTTTTAATAAAAATAGATCATGGCGTATTATAAAATGATGAAGTCACTAAATAAAGACATGGAGTCTATAAAAGACATTTCCATAGACCAGAATTGTAATCAATGCAGTTGCTTAGGATGTAAGAACTTCATTAAGATTTATGCTGACCGATCTTGCGCAGAGAACGCTGAGCAAGACATCCTCAGTGATGACGCGTTTTTTGAGGCGTGTGTGTACTATATTAGACATCTACTATTTAAGATAAAAACATAGATTGTATTTTTTTTTTTGATAATTATAAGATAACTTAAATAAGAACTTGGTTGTACTTAGAGGATGACTTGAGGATGACTTAATCAAGAACTTATTAAGAACTTGATGTAAATTAATTAAGAACTTAATTAAGAACTTAATTAAGAACTTGGGGTGATTTGATTAAAAACTTAATTAAGGACTTGGGGTAACTTAATCAAGAACTTATTAAGAACTTGATGTAACTTAATTAAGAACTTAATTAAGAACTTGGGGTAACTTAATTAAAAACTTAATTAAGGACTTGGGGTAACTTAATCAAGAACTTAATTAAGGACTTGGGGTGACTTGGGGTGACTTGGGGTGACTTGGGGTGAAGGTGTCAAGTGTCTCAAAGTGGAACTGGGGCCACTTGCTTTGTGACTGAAGACCAGCAACTAGGTCAAACGACCCTACTGTGATCACTTGACCCAGTTTACTGCTGCGCTTTGCAGGTCAAGTGATCACAGTAGGGTCGTTTGGCCTAGTTTGCCGCTGTGCTCCTCTTTTCTCAACCAGGCTTGCAACTGGCTTTGGCAGAGTTACAGCAGTTATTGCTGTAGCCGAGCTTTTATGGCGGCTCTAATCGCCAGTAGTAGTACATCCGTCATTGTATATTTGGAGCATTTATATGGAGATAGTGCTGGCTACACACTACTCCTCTCCATACTGGTAGATGTACTAAGGTCTGCCTAGCCCTATCTAGTTTTGCCAGACCCCCGAAAATCGCTATTTAGTTGCATAAGTCTAATAATGGTTTGGCGTTTGCTACACAGTTCATTTATACTGATTCCTAGCTTGTGAAATTTAGGATAGTTATAAAAACACACAGAAAGTTGAATAAGTTTTCTGGCATATGAATCAGACATGCCCACCTGCGCCTGAAGAAATGAACGCCATGTTTGATGCGTTTTTGCTCTTTCAAACATGGCTTTAGCTGTCTCAAGCCAGCGTCCAACAATCAACGCGTGATGAATTGTTTTGCTTTTATTTTGTTTTATCAACATAGCACCGCCTTTTAAAAAAGGAAGCATCTCATCAACAGTTAAACACTTATTATAATTGGCCACATCTTGTTCGCTAATGTCATTTTCATTTTCTTGAACCAACAAACCTTGAAGATAGTCATCCATTTCCAAAGCAGTCGGTTCACTTTTTTCTTTTTCTCCACCTTCTAGGAAAGCAATACTTCTTTTCGGTTTAACTGGTAAAGAACATGCTTCACCTAGTTCCTTTTTTGACAAATACTCTAACATGCAGTTAAAGTAAAACTTGTGATCTTGAATAGCACGATTCTGTTCCTCTGTAAACTGGTTCGCCATTTTAGAATAACACAGCCAAGCACACAGCACAGTAAACGCGTCCTGCTAGTCCGGCAGTCAGTAGAAGAATGTGTGGTCATGTGAGCGTCGTAAGCCTACGCTTAAATGTAACCCCCTCGATGATTGGTCGGGCTGTGACAACGGCCTATCACGAGGTAGTGTTGACGTGGCAGAGCAGGTTCTAGAAGGCTGATGTAATATGTTGTAATGGGGCAGGCTGGGCGGGAGGGAGTGGGGTGAAGAGGAGGGGAGAAGAGGGGTAGGGAGGAGGTGTGGCAGTATTGATTTTTTGGCCTCACAGTTTGTCAGCAGGCTGAGCGACGGGCTAACTTAAAACGCAGACACTATTTTTTATAGATGACTGTACAGCAGAAAGAAACACTTTGTCAAAACTGGCTTTCAGTGGAAGACATGCAGAGAACTAATAAATAGTGTGTGTGTGTGTGTGTGTGTGTGTGTGTGTGTGTGTGTGTGTGCGCATGTGTGTGTGTGTGTGTGTGTGTGTGTGTGTGTGTGTGTGTGTGTGTGTGTGTGTGTGTATGCGTGCGTGCGTGCGTGCGTGTGTGTGTGTGTGTGTGTGTGTGCGCATACGCACGTATTTTGTGAAATGCAGAACACGTATGTCTATGGCTCCGAGACTGGTCTCTCCTCCGTGTCTAAATGAAAATATCATTTAAAACCACAAGCAATCCTTTGCCACACGTTGCTCTGAGGACAACTTGACCTTAACGGGCTTTGGTTGAATAGAACGCCTCTCTCTCTGCTGACAACCCCACGCTGTAATTAACGCGCGCGTAGTAAGTAATCGGATAGCCTAGTGCACCGGGCGTGTATATGGGCGCGTTCAGCCGCGGCTGCTTTTCCCCTACGTTACTCTATGGGGCGTGTTCAGCCACGGCTACTTTCCCCTACGTTACTCTCTGAAAACTTTAGTAAATTAG
This sequence comes from Conus ventricosus, assembly GCA_018398815.1. Taxonomy (NCBI): domain Eukaryota; kingdom Metazoa; phylum Mollusca; class Gastropoda; order Neogastropoda; family Conidae; genus Conus; species Conus ventricosus. The sequence continues at coordinate 74,538,557 of CM031613.1, read as the reverse complement.
TATTGAAAACGAATAACCCTACACAGTATGTTTGTTTGTAGGGTCGTTATTTTTTGGTTATTGAAAGAGAATGTGTAATGGATTATTATTTTTAATTCGTTGTTGAAGTCTTACTTGGCAGAGAACGGAGAAACACGGATTCAAGGTCGGCCGCTCGAAACCGGTTAAGACCGGTTGAGAGCGGGTGAGCTTGAATCCGTGTTTCTCCGTTCTCTGGGGTTATGCAATTTCCAGGTGTCGTGGGCTGACGGAGGTTGCTCAAGAACAATTTTGGTGTTTCATTGATTGTGATTCGTGCCAGTTGTTATTGATGAGTTTAATGATGTGGGTTTTTTTTTGTTGCTTTGTGATTTTGATGCACTTTGATGTGGGGCCGGTGTGATAGGGGTTGCAATATCAAGTAGTGAGGTCTTGAGCGCATGACCAGTCAAGGATATGGTGTGAGTATTTATGCCGGGGCATGCTGGCGATAGAGCGTAGTGTATTTGGGCGGTGCAGTTCATTTGCCGTTAGTGTATGTCGACGAGGATCTTACGGAGTGTAGGCGGAGAGCTAGACAGCTGGTGTGCAAACGGTTGAGGAGTCTAAGACCGTTAGAGCACAGGAAAAAGGCTATGGCAGCTAAAGGGAGGAGAAACGGAGGAGCAGGTGAAAGATAGGCTTAAGGCTGAAGGAGACAAGTATGGCTTCACGGGTCAGGACCTGGTGGCGTATATGCTCCAGGGGGTCAAGGAGTTCCATGAGAGACAGGAACGGAAGACTAAGGAGGAAAAGGAAGAGCAGGAGCGGAAGAAGGAAAGAGGAGCGGAAAGTAGGATCCGGAAGGAGAAGGAGGCTTTGGAGTTACAGTTGGTGAAGGATAGGATACAAGTAGAGAAAGACCGCAAGGAGAGGGAAGAAGCTGCGGAAGCGGACCGCCTAGCAAAAGAGCGCAGGAAGGAAGGATAGGCGTGCAAAGATTGAGAGAAAGGATGAGGAAATGAGGATGCTGCAGGAGAGGCAGAGGTTTGAGTTCGACAGAGCGGAGGCAGAGAAGAAAGAGAGAGAGCAGAAGGCACAGCGAGCTGAGCGGAAGCACATACAGATTGACCCGCTCAAGGATGACGACGACGTTGATGCTTACATCCGTCACTTTGAGAGGGTGGCCGAGCTGTGTAATTGGAAGAGGAACGTATGGGCCTGCCAGTTGGTCGCTTTACTGCAGGGGAAGGCTCGGGAAGCAGTGTTGCGGATGCCCGTAGCCGAGATGGGGGATTATCAGAAGGTCAAGCTGACCCTGCTGCAGTTTTTCCGGTTAGACGCAGATGCATATAGGCGAAAGTTCCGAAATTTGAGAAAGGAGACTTCGGAAACTTTCTGTCAGTTGTTGGCCAGAATGCGTTCAATTTTCTCGCTGTGGTGCATAGCGGCCGGGAAGGATGAGGGGAGGTGGAAGATGTAGTCGACATGCTGTTGCAAGAACAGTTGTATCAGGGCTTGTCACCAGACCTCCATGTTGAGGTAAAAAGAATGAAACCTAAGACTGCGGATGAGGTTGCTGCTGAGGCCACCACTGTAGCAGAGGCAAGGCGTTCTGGAAGGGAAGCCGCGCAACGAAAGGAAGGGTCTTTCCTTGGAGATGAGCTTGAGAAGAAGGAGAAAGCGGACAAGCCGACGGACAAGGAGTCGGGACCCACGTCGCAGAAGCCAGAAGGCGGGGCCTTATCCAGGAGGCCAGGGTTGCATGATCGGAAATGTTACAAGTGTGGTGAGCCAGGGCACATTGCGAGGAACTGTAAGGGTACAGGCAGTGGCGCTCGGGTCAAGGTGGAAGCTCAGAGCGACGAGGGGGTTTCCCAAACTCTGTCCTTGTGCGTGACTTGCGCACGGAAAGATTTCACTCCTAGGTGTAGGGTCAGAGTGAATGGCACAGAGGTGGAGGGGCTGAGAGACACGGGTGCATATTACACCATTGTAGCCGAGTATCTAGTCTCGCCTGACGCCTACACCGGAGAGAGCGTGCCGGTAGTTTTGGCCGAGTCCCGGTGTCGGCATAGACTGCCAGTGGCAAGGGTAGAATTAGAATCCCCTTTCCTCATGGGCCATGTGATGGTTCTGGTAATGAAAAAACCGTAGAGGATGTGCTCATCGGAAACGTGGCCAGGTCCGATCTATCAGGAGAGGCTACCAAGGTGCCGGTCTATGCAAATCCGACCTGTGTGGCTGCAGTACAAACTAGGGCCCAGGCAAAGCGCGCTGCCGAACCGCCGTCCAGGCTACCGATAAGAGAACAGGTTCTCGATGTGTCGCCAGCGAGGATGCGTGAGTTGCAAGAGGGGGATCCCACGCTTGCTGCGGCTCGACGTGCTGCTGAAACTGGGGAACGTTTTCTTGTAGGTAGGGGTGTGGTGTCCTACTTCGTCAGGGGAGGGGTTCTCATGAGGAGGTTCCAGACCCAGGATGAAACTTTGTCGCAAGTGTGTGTCCTCAGGATCTGCGCAAGGTGGTGCTTGAGCTAGCTCATGATGTGCCTCTAGCGGGTCATCTGGGTACCCAGAAGACCAAGCAAAGAGCTCTCCAGCATTTCTACTGGTCCGGAATGTGCCAAGATATTGCCCGTTATTGTAGGTCATGTGTGCGATGCCAGAAGACGACCGACAAAGGGAGGGTGATGCCAGTGCCGCTGGTCAGAACGGAAGTGTCAGAGGAGCCGTTCGAGAAGGTGGGACCCGTGGTGCCGATGTCAAGTCAGGGAAACCGGTTTGTGCTGGTAATGGTGGACTACGCGACCAGATACCCGAGGCCGTGGCCCTCCGAAATATTGACACTGTCACTGTGGCTGAGGCACTGTTTACAATGTGGACGCGCACAGGTATTCCCCGAGAGGTGCTGTCAGACAGGGGCACACAGTTCACCAGCGCCATGATGGGGGAGGTGCATCGACTTCTCGCAGTCAAGGGACTGCACACTACGCCTTACCACGCTCAATGCAATGGCCTCGTGGAAAGGTTTAACGGCACCCTTAAGAAGATGATCAAGCGTTTGGCTATGGAACAGCCCAGAGAGTGGGATTGCTGGATCCCTGCGGCGTTGTTTGCCTACCGGGAGGTACCCCAGGCAAGCACAGGCTTCTCGCCGTTTGAGCTCCTGTACGGGAGGAAGGTTCGGGGCCCCTGAGATTGCTGAAGGAGATCTGGACGCGGCCAGATCAGCCAGAGGTGCGCACCGCTGCCGAGTACGTGGTTGAGTTGCGGAACCGTATTGCCGACTCCTGTGAGATGGCGAAGGAAGCCCTGAGTCAAGCGAGCAAACAGCAGAAGAGACAGTATGACGCCAAGGCTAGGGAGCGCGAGTTCATGCCAGGAGACCGAGTCTTGGTGCTCAGACCTACCAAGCAAAACAAGCTGGAACTCATGTGGAAGGGACCTTACTCCGTGCTCGAAAGACGTGGGGAAGTAGACTACAAGGTACAGCTCGAGCGCGAGACTAAGTTATTTCACGCCAACCTCCTGAAGAAGTTTGTAGAGAGAGAGAGAGATGCTACCAAGGAAGCGAGGGTTTTTGTGAGAGCAGTGGTTATCCAGGAAGTGGAGGAGGAGGATGTCACGATGGTGACCAGTAAGGACATCCCTGTGATCCCGTTGGAAGCGACCGAGGGTGCTGCTGAGGTGAAGTTGGGAACTCGTGACCCAGCGTTTGCGGCGCGACTGAGGTCACTGGCAGAGGAGTTGCTGACGTCCTCACTGACCTACCGAAGCGTACCAGTTTGGAGGTGTGCCACATCAAGCTCACGGATGGTCGACCATTAGGTCTAGGGCTTACCCCGTTCCATACGCGCAGAGGGACACGATCAAGGCAGAAATTGAGGCCATGTTGAGGATGGGGGTGATCGAGCCATCCACGTCACCCTACGCCTCACCAATTGTTCTGGTCAAAAAGAAGGACGGGAAAATAAGGTTCTGCGTGGATTACCGCAAGCTCAATGAGGTGGTTGAGTTCGACTCGGAACCTATGCCGGACATCGAGTTCCTATTTGCTAAGTTAGGTGAGAAGCAAGTACTCAGCAAGATAGATTTAGCCAAAGGTTATTGGCAGATACCTGTGGCTGAGGAGGACCGCCCCAAGACAGTGTTTGTTACACCGCAGGGTTGCTACCAGTGGAAGGTCATGCCGTTTGGGTTGTGCACGTCCGGGGCAGTTTTTTCGAGGATGATGAGGAAGCTGTTGTTACCGTTGGGGTCTGACCAGGTTGACAACTTTATTGACGACATCCTCGTGGCGACTGAGACCCAGGAGGAGCATCTGGAGGTGCTGCGACATCTGTTCAGGAGACTCAGAGAGTGCTCGATTGCGGCAAAACCATCCAAGTGCGAGTTGGGGTGCCAGGAGGTCGAGTACCTGGGTCACAAGGTGGGGCAAGGCTGTATTTCTCCGTGGAGGACAAGATGGCCAGGATCCGGGATGCACCAAGGCCTGAGACGAAGAAGGGGGTGCGAAGTTTCCTGGGGTTGGTGGGCTACTATCGCCGTTTTGTGCCTCGTTTTGCTGAGATTGCTCTGCCATTGACCAACCTGACAAAGGGTGGCGAGCCCAGAAGGGTGCGTTGGACGCCTGAGTGCGAGGAGGCGTTCAATATGCTCAAAGCAAAGTTTTGTACCCCTCCAGTATGCAGGTTACCTATTCCAGGAGGTGGCTTTATCCTACAGACGGACGCATCGGACACAGGAATTGGGGCTATTCTCCTGCAGGAGCAGCATGGAGGAGTGCATCCTGTGGCTTGCGCGAGCAAGAAGCTGCTTCCAGCCGAACGGAATTACCCTGTCATTGAGAAAGAGTGTCTTGCTCTTGTCTGGGGTGTTGACAACTTCCGCCACTATCTGTATGGTACGCCTTTCGTGGTTCAGGTAGACCATTCACCGTTGCAGTACCTAGAGCGAGTCAGATCAGCAAGTGGAAGAGTCACTAGGTGGGCGCTCCAGCTTCAGCCATACCAGTTTCGGGTGGAAGCTATTCCCGGAAGCAGGAATGAGGCAGCTGATTTCCTAAGTCGGCTGTGAACGTACGGTTAACACTCCACTACCTGCGTTCTATGTGTGTCAGATTAAACGTAGAGTTGAATCTTGGGGGGAGGGTGTGTCAGATCTGAGCCTTCCTGTCCTGTCGTCATTACCATGGTCACACTGTCACGAGCTACGCGCAATCGGTTCGCACTCTGTCATCAGCAGTCAGTCTGTGTTAGCGACAGTTTTGGGGTTTGTACAGCGCGACCGAGGTAGTTCAATAGAAGTTTATTTTTAAACGGTAGGGGTAAACTAGTTTGTGTTTGGGCCTACTCAACGCCTTTAGTCTATTTTTAGACCAGGAGAAGCGAGTCAGCCGGTTTTCTGACACTGGCCGTGTGGGTGTGTGTGTGTGTTCCGTTGTCAAGGGGGGGTCACTCAAGTTTTCTCAACAGGTGGCAGGATTAGAGTACGTCTGCGCACGAATCGGCGTCATCGTGAGTTCTTTTCGGGTTGGCTGGCAAGACTGCAGGAGGTGCGGGTCTGAGCCAGATAGGTTTTCTTACGGGTGATTTGTTCATCGAGAAGTTTAGGCTAGTGTCTTGTGGCGTATTGCCTAGCTAGCTAAGAAATCCGTGTATCCACGTTTTACTGTGTTAGGCGGGAAGAGGTGCCTGCGATACCGGTAGTTGTACTGTTTTAGCGTCAGAATGAAGTGAGTCGAGTATAGTTGTTACGTAAACCTCACTGGGCCTCAGCTGCGTGAGCAGCTGACAGATCCTGGTTGCGGTTGTTGTCTCGTCTGGTGCGCTGCGAAGTGGCTGTTGTCGGCGCGTGGCGTTACGTCTGACTGGTTGCTGTTTGAGTGACCCCCTGGTGTACGACGGGATCCTGTGTTGGGCTGCTGCACATCCTTGCGGAGGCTCCTGTTGGCTCCATCGAGTGACCTGCTGTCACCTGTCGTCCCGAGGTCACGTGTCCTCTCGGGGTCAGGCAGTTTACCCGGGTCATCCGTCAGGTGGTGACTCGTCCTGCGTCTCTTCGACCCTATTCCCGTTCCCATTCCGATGCCCTTGACCCTGTCAGGCTGTAACCCGTGTTTCGTCCTTGGTCCACTCCAGGACCGAATGTCCAATGACCCATCAACTTCCCCCTCCCTTGTCCTGTCCCTGTCCTCCGCCCTGCGTCGCTTGCAGCTTGAGCGTATGCTGGCCACTGTGGGCAGCTGGGGGGGCAACTACTCGCCTGCACCTGGTGGCGACCGGACAGGACTGGGACTGAGCACGTGGCTTGACCCTTGGGGACTTCGCCGGGAGAACTGCGGGGAGGTACTAGTGTTGCGGTGGAGGGCGTCCTGGACGCTGTGTTGTGTGGCCAGTGGACTTGTGTGGCCAGTGTCTGGTGTGGCGGGGAGCATCGCGGGGCCGACTGTGAGGGTCCAGTGTCTGGTGATGTGATTGGTCAGACGTGCGCGTGCAAGTGCTTCGGGCTCACTGAACAGTAGTGAGGAACAGCACGAACGGGACACTCAGGTGATAGGTGTTGGGGATCGTGGACGGTGGTGAGTCGTGTGAAAACCAGTGTACTGTGTAAAATGTTTCTCATGAAATAATTAATAGTTTGGTCAGCGTGGTTGTTGGCCTGGGGTATATTCCATGCTGCTGGAGTCTATTGAAGTTCTTTGCAAGGGTTGACGTTGACACTGTATGATATTCATTGTATTGATGATGTGTGTCATGTGCCCTATGACCCATGTGGCGTTTCCAGGTGCGGAGGCCATTGAAGTTCCTTTCAGGGGTTGAGTTTGGCACTGTGCTGTATGCATTGTGCTGATGATATGTGTCAAGTGCCGTAATATGTTTCTCATGAAATAATTAGTAGTTTGGCCAGAGTGGTCGTTGACACGGCGTGGTATTCATTGTATTGGTGATACGTGTCATGTGCCTATGACCCATGTGGTGTCTCCAGGTGCTGGAGGCCATTGAAGTTCCTTTCAGGGGTTGACGTTGGCACCGTGCTGTATTCATTGTATTGATGATACGTGTCATGTGCCCCATAGCCTAGGTAGTGTCTGGGGTTCATTGAAGTTCCTTTCGGGGGTTGTACTTTGGCACTGTGTTATTTACATTGGATTGATGATATGTGTCATGTGCCCCATGACCTGGGTAGTGTTGCTAGGTACTGCCGGCTGCAGGGGATGGAGCTGGTGTCAGGTGTGGATGCAGTGTGATTGAGTGTAAATGAGCGAGTGGTTTGGTGGTGGCATGTGTTATTGGTGTGAAAGGGATTGATTAGAGGTGGAAGGTTGTCGTTTGTTATGGTCGGGGAAAATGTTCATGTCATAGTAACGGTCAATAAATGTTGTGTGAGTGTTAATCTGTGTTCAGCAGTCTTAGATCTGTTTGGAAGCGACTAGTTAGGCTGTAAATTCTGTCTGTCATTCTATAGTAATTAGTTCAGGTCTTAGCGAACCTGACACACACACACACACACACACACACACACACACACACACACACACACACACACACACACACACACACACACACACGCACGCACGTGCGCGCGCACACACCACACACACACACACACACACACCACACACACACACACACACACACACACACACACACACACGCATGCACGCACGCACACACACACACACACACACACACACACACACACACCACACACACACACACACTCACACACAGAGAGAGAGAGAGAGAGTAGAGGAGAGAGAGAGAGAGAGAGAGAGAGAGAGAGAGAGGAGAGAGAGAGAGAGAGAGAGCTTTGAGTATTTCTCTCTTTACGTGTGTGCTGTTAGGCATCTCTCTCTCTCTCTCTCTCTTCTCTCTCTCTCTCTCTCTCTCTCTCTCTCTCTCTCTCTCTCTCTCTCATTTCATTGATGAATAGATCTGACTGTGATGTTAAGCTTCTGTATGTGCGGAAGGTCAGACAATGAAAGTGAGAGGAGGGGGAAGTGGCAGGGTAGGGAGGGAAAGGAGCACAGGAGGAGTGAGCTGGGACGTGCACATGTGTTTTCTGTTCGTAAACCGCAAAGATCTGGACAGTTACACCCATCGCTTTAGTCGCTTGGCAGTCTGCCCTGTTGCCACGTTCCTATATGACATCTGTGTGTGTTTGTGTTGTGGTCACCATGCGCTAGCCCGGTCATGTCCATGTAAAGGGTAAGGTAAAATTGCTTATAGCCCAGCCGACTGCAAAGGGCCTTATTGGGGGTGTCACAGCGTTGAAGTCTACTCACAAGTCAATTAAAGGGAAAAATAAACCTCATCTACACAACCCTTTAAAATACACCTTCTAAACCTTTGTTTAAAATCTTTCCTGTTTGTAAAATCTTAGATCAGATCAATAAAGGTTTTTCTCTTTCAGAAATTCAAAGATTACGTCAGGTAAAACATCTCTGAACAAGGTTCTCATGCCGTCTGCTGTAAAATGTTTATGTCTCACATCATACAAGTCCCAGCGCTCAAAAAGAATATGTTTTCCTGTGCGTGGTACATGACACGGAATGCACCTCGGAGCTTCTTCACTTTTCAAAAGATGCCAACTAGTGTAAAAGGAGTGGCCTGAATGCAAGCGGCACAAGACTGTTTTTAGTGTTTGTTTGTTATTGTTTTTTTGTTTGTTTGTTTTTTTGTTTTTGTTTTTGTTTTTGTTTTGTTTTTTGTCCATGTAAAACAAAACGTTGGTATTATTGCAATTACTCTATATACTCTAACTCTCTTTGTTGAAGCACTAGAAGAACGCCTATCATATGACTTAAACATACGTTGTATCATCTCGACAAATTACTGTACCGGCCAAAAGTAAACAGAATGCTTTAGTTCAATTCTAAAAGTGTCATTTTTTAGGAGTCCAGTGGTATACAAAATTCGCATTGAATACAAAATTCACAACACTGACCCTGTGAATTCTTCCATGAAATCAAATTTAAATCCATCCTCAAGTTTTCTTTTATTTAAAAAAAAATCTTAATTTTTGTCTACAAATGATGTCTACCGGACATGGATGAAAATGAAAATCAACATACATTGAAACATTTTATGACTTAGACCTGTTATCGTGACATCTGGCCGAATACAGCTAAGTAAAACAAAGCGTTATGATGTATGTGGTCTCAAGCACCTGAGACCATAATAAGTTCACAAGTTAAACAGCCATGCTAGTTTGAACAATCACAAATCCAAGTATTCGAATACTCGGTGAATTTTACATTGTCGCCAAATGTTTCTGGGGAAAATCCAAAGCTGACGTGTCAGCTAAGCAGATAAGAAGTCAGTCTTCTATGTTATGTCCCGTAAGATGCCATTGTGTTCCACATTGTTGTGGACGTATATTTAGAATACTTCAGCATTGAAACGTGAGCTTTCAAAGATACCAAAGGGCGAGAATTGACAGTGGGTGAAAGGGTGGATGGAAGAGGGGAAGTGACAGTGGGTGAAAGGGTGGATGGAAGAGGGGAAGTGACAGTGGGTGAAAGGGTGGATGGAAGAGGGGAAGTGACAGTGGGTGAAAGGGTGGATGGAAGAGGGGAAGTGACAGTGGGTGAAAGGGTGGATGGAAGAGGGGAGGAGAAGGGAAAGAGAAAGACGGGAGTACGTTACCAAGAATGTGGGCGTGGAGTAAGGGCGGGAGAAAGACAAGGGGATGCTGCGCTTAGTAACTGCGTAATATGCTAGCTAGTCTCAAGGTCAGGGCACTGCCACTGTCTATACCAGTGACAGGTGGAAAAATGAAAGAGGGCAGGACCAAGTTAGAGACAGCAGCTGAGTGGAGCAGGTGGGACAATGGGGGATGGAGGTGGGAAACGTGGTTAGGGTACCACGTAATCTAGAAGAATAGAATAGAAATTCTAAATATTTGTGTACTGACAGTCTGTCTAAAAAAATAAATAATGCAAAAGGCAGAGGATAGTGGTTACGCTCCTGGTTGAAATTATCTGCCCTGCCTCCACCCTCAATTTGCTTCCTTTTCATGTACATGGTGGACATGCATCATGCTTTTTGGTTTCGTTCTGACAGTGGATTCCCTTCCTCTGTCCATGTCTTGCCGTTGTTGTTGTTGTTGTTGTTTTGTTTGTCTGCTTTTTTAAAAATACAAAATCAGCCTTGTCGAAGGTTGCACTGATGTGGATTGAGGTCTTTTCTCCCTTTCTCGTTGACAGGGGTCACTGATCATGAGTTAAGCTGTATGGCATCGCACGTCATTGACCTTAGAGCAGCAAGGTTTTATACCCATGGTGTAACTGGCAATGCATCACGAGAACGTTATAGTACAGATCCTTCTGTCCAACACCAGCGCATTGGAAACATCAATTGTACAGTTCAGAGGAAAGGATTAGGGGAGAAGGTTGACATGATCGAAACGTCTTCCAGCTGTCTGATAGGTCAGTTTTCTATCCAAGTCCCAGTTGTTTTTTTCCAGTCCATGGTATTAGAGAAGGGCTAACACCCATTTTGAAAGCACTGTAACGGAATCATTGTTGTACGTCGTGAACACGTCATAGGTGACCCCTTTCAGCCTGGGTGCTTCAAATTCATTGCCAGCGTCCTGCCTTACAATGAAGTGGCCTTCTCTTCTGGATTCCGATGAGTCCCTTGAGCACAATAGTTTTCATGAGGAGTGCTTGCATTCCTAGCAGCTGTGTCCAGGCAGACACACACACACACACACACACACACACACACACACACACACACACACACACACACACACAACACGCACACATGCACACATGCACACACATACACACGCACGCGCACGCACACACACACACACACACACACACACACACACACACACACACACACACACACACACACACACACACACACACACACACACACACACGCACGCACGCACGCACGCACGCACGCACGCACGCACGCACGCACGCACGCACGCACGCACACACACACACACACACACACACACACACACACACACACACACACACACACACACACACACACACAAGACACTCAAAATGACATTTTGTGCTGACTGGATCCAGGTCTAATGGCTTTAAACTGTGGTCATATGTAAGAAAGAAAACAGAATTTAACCAGACTGTTTCTCAGTAATGAGCACCGTCTATTGCTGCAATTGTTGTTAAAAGCGCTTCAGTCAAATACAAAGCTCCAGTATTCATCAGCAAGTCGTGAACACGGTGTCAGTTTTAGATATGCAGGGCTGTTTCTCTTGACTCTGGAACAAATCTACCTACTTTGGATGTAGTAAATTGTACATGTAGTTTGATGTACATGGTATACTGTAGAATTTCATACCCTTCTTAATATTGAGAACAGGTTAAGATACCTCTAGAACATTGATGACAATGGCTTTCATTGCGCATGGATGTTCTGGTGTTTTTTGTTTTGTTTTTTCTTTTTTATATTCTATGTGTTGGTTTGTTTGGGTTTTCTTTTTGTCTCATTTTTGTTGGTTATTTGTCAAATCGCATATTTTCCTTTGAAGGTCTGATAGATTTCCCAGCAAGAATGCGTCACTAATTCTCTTCATAGTAAAATGAGTAATGCAAGTGTGCCTGGTAGATCGCCTGGGTGGCATTATTATCCCCATTTTTTACTTGTTTTTTCCTTTCTATCGTTATTCGTTTCTTGTCTTTGTCCTGAATTTCAGTGAATGATGACATTTCTTTCAGGTATGGACAGGCATAAGACACATTTTGTCTCTATTGTTCCACTTTACTGGCTTTTTCAACGTGTCTAATAGGTTTGATTTGTCAAATTCCTCCTCCATCCACCCTCTCTCTCTCTCTCTCTCTCTCTCTCTCTCTCTCTCTCTCTCTCTTCTCTCTCTCTCTCTCTCTCTCTCTCTCTCTCTCTCTCTGTTCATGCCGTTCTCTGGCTATAACACTGGATTGTAAATCAGGCTTATGATATATGCACTTGGCAGGTTTGTCGTTCTCGAGCTGCAGCTATTAAACATCCAACTTACGTAATAAATGATAATTTACGAGTACAAATGAAAGCGTGTGCACGCACGCACGCATACAAAGAGAGAGAGAGAAGAGAGAGAGAGAGAAGAGAGAGAGAGAGACGAGAGAGAGAGAGAGAGAGAGAGAGAGAGAGAGACCACAGTCTGCCTATGCACTGTGTTCCCTCCACACTTCCATGTTGATTTTTCAACCACAATACACAAACGAGCGACCACAAACAAACACAGAGAAGCTGAAGTGGTCTGTGGCTTGTGAAGTCTGTTCACAAGAGGACACTGTGTGTCAGAACATCAGTAGTCAGGAAGACGACATGGTCTGATATGGGACTTGACATGGTCTGATATGGGGACTTGACATGGTCTGTATGGGGACTTGACATGTACGTACACATACACTGTGGTGTCAGAACATCAGTAGTCAGAAGACGACATGGTCTGATATGGGGACTTGACATGGTCTATATGGGGACTTGACATGGTCGGATATGGGACTTGACATGGTCTGATATGGGGACTTGACATGTACGTACACATACACTGTGGTGTGCTGAGAAACACAGCGCAAGTACCATTTCCTTGTGTAAGCACCTGTAAAACGTTTGAAATAATACACGCTTCGATGATGTCACAGTGTTTGTTATTTCTTTTGCACTCAGACACACACACACACACACACACACACACACACACACACACACACACACACACACACACACACACACACACACACACACACACACACACACACACACACACACACAACACACACACACACACACACACACACACACACACACACACACACACACATGCAGTCATACAACATCGGAATGGAAATAAAGATATGACCAATTTTAATTCTTTCTTTTTTTTTTTTAAAAAGATGTTTCATAGTACACCTTTCAGATCTGTCTCCAATGAAGAAACAAAGACATTAGTCAAAAGGAAAACGAATGCTATAAAAGCTGTTTATCCATTGTAAGGGATAGATATAGTCAAACAATTATCATTCTTGATATCATAACTCGGATATGCTGCAAGAGGACAGGTGCAACATAAATCATTTCAATATGAACATCTTGATCCAGAGCGATTTTCATTTATTTTACCATAAGATTTGAAACAATTTTAACATAAAAAAGACGTCTGAATCTGCATGCCAATTGAAGTTCCATTGCATTGCAATAGGTCAGGAGTACAAAATAACATACAAAATTTCAGCTAAGCTGACACAAGCTGCAAATAAAAAGCTGTAGCTATGGACTCCATTATCTCTTGCCAGAACATTGTTATAAAAACAGTGATAACAACAATTGAACAAAACTAATGAAACCTTTCTTTTTACAAAGCCTTAATGACAATCCAGTGATAAAGATATCAGAGACTTTCTTTGAATCTTAATTTATGAAAAAAAAGCCAAGAATAGAAACGCTTCATACCAGGGATACAAGCCAGAACATACTGCATCGCGTGCGTGCGCACGCACGCACGTACATTCACACACACACACACACACACACACACACACACACACACACACACACACACACACACACACACACACACACACACAACACACACACACACACACACACACACACGCGCGTGCGCGCGCGCGCGCACGCATGCACGCACACACAGAGTTAGTTTGCATATCAACATTTTTACAATACAGATGTCTGAATAGAAAAAGAGTAATACATTAGCTTCTTGTTCTTTATAGAAACAAGCGATGAGTAAATGTTTTTCCCCTTATAAAACAAACGCTTCAACCGAAATATTTTGCCTGTTGTTCTGTACTAATATAGTGACAAACCAGTGGAGAACGAACAAAACCAATACAAAATCCATGGGTATTCCAGTGAAAATCAGTGACATTTGTCCAGATGCAGATTATTTCATAAACCAAAGCAATACCGAGAACACAAATTTACAGGTCAGTGCCCAAGACTGTTAGAAGTACTTGTTATAACGCACAAGCACAGAATGGGTGGTGTACGGTGTGGTGTGACCTGTTCAACACTTTCTGTAAACTCTTTGTAAAGGCTTTTTCGGGTTATGTGAGTGCATTGTCGAATTTCTGGAATATTGGTGTCATACTAGTCGTTTGAAAAGTAAATTTAGTCCGTCTGGTACAAACAACAGGTACCATGCGCATAGCATGCAACCATTATACACTGAAAGAAATTGGTTTTCATTCACACTACTCATTTATGTTTATACTGCATGTCAATAATCCACCAACAAAGTGTTCTTCAAGGCATTCAGCATCACATCAGGATCATGAAATATATAACAAACTATTTGGGAAATGTGTTTGCTCCTTTTGTAACATGTACAAAGAAAAGGTTTAAACGCAGGACGGAGAGCATCATCTACATCGGCAGTAGTCATCAGCATTCAATACTCTGCTTAACGTGCACGTGTTTGAAAGACCTACCTAAATATTGTGCGATAAGATTGATATATAGAAAGATAAACTCAGCTGACAAATGCATTGAAGATCTGTGTTTTGATCACCCAATATCAGCTAACATAATTCACGCATCTTCCCTGAAAATTAAGTTAACACATGACAACTGTCGTCATCCTGGACTGGAATTGCGTTTGTCTTCACATTCTGAGATTAAACAAGATGTGCAAATTGGCAATTAGCGTGTTCAGCTGGTCCGTCAGATATATGAAGTATTTCTGTGTGAAGAACGTTTACATTCTCATAATAATTTTCATTCCAGTATGTTATTGGACCACATGTACTGGCATGAACTGGCATACATCAATTGAGGCATATATACGCAATTTTGTTTAATAGACGTTCACCTCACTCGTATATTTTCATCTGTGATCCTAATAGTTCTTTGATAGCGAGTGATCTTTTAAAAATAAAAAAATAAAAAAAATACAAATTAAAAACGTGTACGCTCTTGACCAGTACTGATTTAAAAACGGTACTGACATGATCGTTCATGTTGATAAAGAAATGGTCTGTATGTTCACATGTTACGATGACATGACAACAGTGCGTACACTCGAATGTGTGACTTCAGACAGGATTGCCCAGATAGAAGTGATGAGTCTTGCTGCAACGTCCTCAATGCGTTGGTTTTCAGTCTTCCAGTGACCAGTGTGTACTGTCCAGT
>CM031613.1:74478451-74515951 GCA_018398815.1 Conus ventricosus | reverse complement strand
GGCCACGTAATTGCTCATTCCCATCACTAGACTCTAGATAATTCCAATTGAACCTCAACTTACAGGTAAGTCTCGTTAAATTTACAAATTATCAATCGTCTAGCGATTGGTCATTCACCATGACGTGAGACTTCAGAGTTAGAGGTCATGAGCACTGAATCAATCATAAAAGCAATATAAACAAGTCGATGGATTTTGTTTGTCCATATTTAATTACACAAGAGCTGTAAAGTTTCGGTTTGGGTCCGATAGTCCGACACTTCACGATTCCGACGTTTCGAGAGTTCGACAAATCACGATTCCGACGTTTCGACAATCCGAAAATTTTGTCGGACCAACGAAACTTGTTTTGTAATGTTTTATTTTGTGCCAATAGTTCGACACATCACGATTTTATCGAAACGAGTTGGAATTGTCGGAATCGTGGGATGTCGGACTATCGCTACTTTTTCTTACAGTGTCGGATTATCGAAACATCTGAACGTGGGGTGTCGGACTACCGATGTATCGGACTATCGAAACGTTGGACTACCGGGCCCAGCCCTAAAAATTCTGGTAATTCAAAAACAATTTGTAATTTGGCATGCAATCACTTTCAATCAGTCACTGGGTCAAACTGTACCATGAAACATCAGTCAGTCACTGGGTCAAAACTGGACCCTGCAGCATTTCTACTTCTTACTTACAAAACTGTCTAGAACTGATTGTCCCAAAGATTTTTGAAGCACAGGTTTGCAGTAGAACTTGGTAAAAGCGGTCTGTCTAGACCACCCAGCCGCTCTCATTATGCAGTCAATAGGCACATCTCTGCTGAATGCTGCTGAAGTGCTAGCTGTTCTGGTGCTGTGAACTGAAAAACGGCTAACATCCACCCCGGCTAACCTCAGAACAGTTTTAATCCACCTGGACATAGTGTCTCTTAAGACTTCACTGTGGGGTTTGACAAATGAAATGAAGAGTTGTTTCCCTTTCCTCAGAGTCTTTGTCACTCTTAAATACTGTTTAAGGTGGGTAACAATGCACAATTTTTTTTATTTACAAATGACTCTAGTTCTAACGGCTGCACATGTGATCCTGGTTAGTTTGCTTCAGCACAGCACTAAACACTAAGACACACTTGTCATCTTTAAATCTGACATCATCACATTTTAATGTGTGGATTGTTTGACCCCTCTGACCAGATAGCAGGGCTACCAACATAACCAGTCTAAGGGTTAACTGCTTAAGAGTCATCTTTCCAACGTCTGGCCAGCCAGCTAAGTATTGTAGTACACTAATCCACATCCCATGAATCATGATATTTGGGAATGGAGGGACTTTTTTCAAACACCCCTTTCACTAGGCGACACACTAATGGGTGAATGTCTACTGCCTCGTGCCTGGCCTGTGCAAAATAAGCTGAAACTGCACTCCGGGCCAAATTTACTGTACTGTGACTGGCCCCAGAATCATACATTTCCCCCAGAAAAATTTATTACATGACATAAGAGGGATTTCTTTGTATTCCCTTGCTATCTACAAAAGTTTTCCACCTTCTATGTAAGAGTCATACGCGTTCTGGGTAGAGTTTCTCCAAGAGCTCATAACCAAATCAGCAGCCCCACTGCTTAGACCCGAGCTGATTAAAGAACACCCGAGATCCTGCAACTAGCATGTGAAGCCTCTTCTGCTGAATCAGGCGATGGACTGCATCTGGGTGGCTGGGAGATCCAACAGGGTTTTTTTTTCTGCAGGTCAGATGCACGGGCTCTGCAGTCAACAGTCGCAACAGTACTGGATACCACGGCTGAGTTGGCCAATCTGGGACCACCAGCACACCTGAACTCTGCCCCTCTGCACCGTCTGGAGGGATCGGTGACAACGCTGAAAGGAGGAAAAGCATAGAAATTTATGTCTCTCCATGTTACACTGAAAGTATCAATAGCGTCTGCATCTGGATCTGGCCTGAAAGAGATGAATCTTTCCATTTGCGCATTCAGCCTAGAAGCAAACAAATCTATGTCAGGTGCTGCATTCAGCTGTCTAAGAGCAGCTTGCAGAAGATCACTGTTCAGCTTCCATTCAGTGTCCAGATTACCTTCCTGGATTCTGCATCTGCCATCACATTTTTCCACTCCTGGTATGTGGGCTGCACTGACAAAGATATTATGTTCAATGCACCAAGACCAGATCTGAAATGTTAAATCATTACAGGGTCAGAGTGAGATGTACCCATGTGGTTTAAGCATGCTATGGCAGTGGTATTGTCCAGCATGAGCCTTACATGTTTCTCTTGAAGCTGCCTCTGGAATGATTTCAAGGCAAAAAATGCAGCTTTCAATTCTAAGTAATTCATATGAAATTTCCTTTCTGCTGGTGACCACACTCCTCCTGAAGAGACTTCTGCACACACACAGCCCCCAGCCATGAAGGCTTGCATCAGAATGGATCACAATGTCTGGATCTCTGCAACAGACATCATTGAAAGCATCAGGAATATTGTCAATCCACCATGTCAACTCCTTTTTTTCCAGCTTTAGATATCTCCATCACCTGGTGAAAATGTCCTTTGCTTTTCTTCAGAGCTCTACACTTATCTTTTTCCAACTGCCTGTAATGCAGGGCCCAAATTTAACAGGGGGAAAGCTGGCCACCATAACCCAATGACTTTTTGCCAAATCTCTCATAGATATCTCAGCTGCCTTCAATAGGTTCTTGCAACTTAGAAGCATTTTCTCTTTCCTTTCTGAGGTCAAAGGACCGTCATTGAGACTGAGTCAATGATCACTCCTAAATACTGAATCACAGTAGTTGGTTAAAAACTGACTTTGTGGGATGTACAATAAATCCTAGCTTTTGTAATATGTTCAGTGTGTCCATAACATTTTCCTGGCACTCTCTCTTTGAAATGCCCATAAGCAAGGAATCATCCAAGAAAGCTGTTGAGATATGTCCTTTACCTAAAGGAGGCAACGACAAATCTCAAGGTAGCAAAAACTGGCTTCATTATTTTTGTGGACAAACGTGGTGCCATTTGGGTATTCGAAAATTTTTCCTTTCCATTCAAATCTCAGCAGCTTTCTGTGTTCCTTGCGAATGGGTACAGAGTAGTAAGCATCTTTCAAGTCCAATGATGCCATATAGCAGTTTTTGCTAACCAAAGTCAAGGCTGCAGCCAAAGTGTCCATCTTAAAATGGTGATATGTTTTTTCTTCATTTAGACTTTTTAGGTTTAGGATCATCTGTGATCCATCTTTTTTCTGCCGAGTGAAGATTGGTGACAAAACTTCTCCATGAGTGTGCTCACACTCTGTTACAACTTTTTTTCCTAATCAATTTGTCAATTTCTTCATCAATAACAGCTGTTTCTGCAGCATTCATTCTGAATGAATAGGAGGATGGACATGACAAAGTAGCTAAATCTTCCAGATTACAATCAGTCTCAATTTCAGCCCCAGTCACTGATTTTAGGATGTTGGGATCTGATGTCAGCTTAACCCAATTTTATGTAAATTTGGCCAATCTTCTGCTTCAAACTCTTCTGCTTCCAGTGTCAGCAACCGAACAATGCTGTGTAACTGTGCATCAAAATCACTTACCTCTGTTACTGAGACTGAGAGAAGCTGTTCCTCTGGTTGCGCCCTTTGGGAAAGCTGTTGTAGCGCTGTCTTGTGTCTGTGGTTTTGGGTACTGATAGCCCCCACGTCTGGCTGGGAAATGCTTTGTTCGAGACGGCCCCTAAAAAAGACCCTTTCCCTGTTGCCCTCATTTCCGTTATACTGAAAGCGACTAAATTTGGGGTTGTTTCCCTTTTCCCCAGCAGACAAGGCCTTGTAGCCTATCTTCTCCATTTCGTTTATATCTTTGAGGGTGGATGCAAGATTGTCGCCAAACAAATGTTCCGTCACGGCAATCGTTTCGACGCACAAGCACGGATTGACCGGTGCACACATCGCTCGACGACGGAACATAGACAGCTCATGGGTGGCGTGACCTGGCAACGCAATTGCATATGTTGCAGTTCCGTATTACTTCTGCATTTTGTCGCGAAGCCTCGTTCGGTCTGCCACGCGAGCAATCGCGGTTGTTGCCTTGATAATGGCGCGCTGGGCGTGTGCAATCTTCAGATCCGATTTGCGTTGATCTGTTCAAAGTTTGGACCATACCTCTTTGTTTACCATTGGCACAACTAATTTTTCCAATTTTCCGTCGATTGTGCGCCTCAAATTTATCCTTCTGGACCTTTTTCGCTCAGCTTTTGGCTAAACCGCGCATTGACTATTGTTGCCAAGCCATCACTGACCTTGAACCTAGCATTTCTTTTCACTGAGCTCTTGTTCAGTTCATCGAACAACTGAAACGTTGTCTTTCTTGGATATGCTAGAGGTAGAAGTACTGGCATTTCCCTCAATCAGTGCCTTTCACACTGCTGTAAATCTAACTCTTCTTGATCCTCTTGTAAAACAAGGACATCGCGTTCGTCATTATTCGACGTCAGAATCGTTTCCGCTCATGTTCAGTTTTAGTTCAGTTCAGTGGTTTATTTAATGTCTTTTCATCGCCAGATGATATTAGACACTTAATTAAAAAAAAAAAAAAAAACCGTCAAAAAACTCCACACTTAATTTATCATCCACGTGAGTACTTTCAACCCACATCTGATATGTGCATGCTTACATAAGTGAAATGCCCTAGTATTGATCTTTATAAAAATTTGCAACCGGTGACTGCGAAATAACCATGGCAATTTCAGCAACATGGGAACCATATAAGACAGTACTAACATTACCAAAGTTTGTCGTCTCAATACCTTTCTCCTGATAGAGCGGGGTCAACACTGAGCATTCAAATAAAAGATGATGTACAGAAATGTTTTCTCTGCAGACACAAGTAATACCATAAGAATATTTAGTGTTCCAAGTATTCAGCCTTAACTTATGAATTAATCTGACAATGTGCCTGGGACACGATGGTAAACTAGACATTTTTTCACTTAAATTCTTCTTATGTATATATTTTCCCATGATTTGGATTAATTCACAAGCGGATAAATCTAAGGGACTGTTTAATAAATTTTCAGCATTTCTATTTGCTCCGTCTTTTGCAAGACTGTCTGCTATTTCATTCCACTTTAAACTACAGTGAGATGGGACCCAACAAAAATCAGTTCTTATGCCTAGAGTTGTGACACAATGCAGTAGATGTTTTATTTCAAAAAGCAAATCTTTTCTAGCTTTGCAGTCCCAACGCTCTAGTGATTGTAAAACAGATTTGAAATCAACACAAAGTAAAATTTATTGAAAGCAATTGGTGTATCACATATGTAAGTCAAAGCCTTCAGTATTGCATATAAATTCTGATGTATAGATTAAAAACCCCTTTTCTAAATAATATGATTTCCTGACATTAAAGTTGGTATAATAAAGCCAGAACCACAGTCAGAGGATTCCATTACAGACCCATCTGTAAACACTTTTAAATGATTTGGATAGCTGTTTTCTAAATGTTCACGAACTTCAGTTGTTAAAATATTTACATTAATCACTTTTCTTATCGAAGTGTATTTGTAATCAAAAGAAGCATTTAGGTGCTCCCAAGGAGGCATTGTAGGTACCGCAGGAAATTCTGGTATGTCAGTAAAAATCAATATTACAATGTACATAAAGTCAGATGTGTAGTTTCTAATTGGTTGATATATGTGACATGTTTTTAGACCTCTTAGGAAAATCTTTACTGAATCCATCAGTATTTCTTCAGTAACTGAATTTTCAACAGAAAGACTTCTGACAATAATATTTGGATACATCCAATATTCGCTTCTCATTTAGTGGTAATATATTTGTTTCTTTATAACATCTATGAGTGTTTGTATGAACTGGACTCCCAGAGCTAATTTCATGGCCTTACTGTCTAAGCTTTGCAATCTATTCAAAAGAATTAGGCGCAGAGAAATACACTTCCTGCCCATATGTCAATTTGGATCGGACTAAAGAGATGTATAGATGTAAAAGGGTTTGACAGTCCTGACCCCATGGTTGACAACATATAATTTTAAGAACGTTTAATCTTTTTCTTGTTTTATCAATCAAATGTTCAATGTGTGTTTTCCAGTTCAGCTTAGGAGTTAAAAATACGCACAGGAACTTAACCTTTTGTTTATATTCCAGAATCTGACCATCTAGCAAAAGCGACGGTAGTATCTTTGGGTTATCACCATTGTTAAACAACATAAGACATGTTTTTTCTCCAGAATAGTTCTAATCCGTTCTTCTTCATATATATAGATAATTCATCCAGTTCCTTTTGGTACAACTTCTGTACAAAGTTTACTGTTCTTTTATTGGAATGCTTCCTTAATTTACAGTTAATCCAAATAGCGATATCATCTGCATATTGAACTACCTGCGTTGCTTTTGACATTGATTTAGGAAGATCATGGATTAGGATTGTGAACAACATGGGAGCATATAACTGATCCCTGAGGAATACCCATATCTACATTCCTATAGGATGAGTAAGTTCTTCCAATCCGTGTACATATGCTTCTTTCTGTTAGGAAGCTTTTAATGTAATCAAACATTCTCCCAGAAATACCAACATTTTTTAATTTGTACAATAGCCTTGCGTGCCATACGCAGTCATAGGCTTTTTTTTTACATCAAAAAATGTAGCCAAGTACTTTTTCTGCGGGAGAATTGCTTTTTAATGTGACTGGTCAGTTTCACTAAATGGTCTGTGGTACAACGACCTTTTCGAAAGCCCGCTTGCTGAACAGGAATCACACCGTCTTTTTCACAGTAATATAACAATCGTTGTTGAATAATTTTTTCTAAACGTTTACCAACATGAGATGTTAAAGCTATGGGTCTGTAGATATGTACAGCTGTCCTCGGTTTACCTTCTTTGAGTACTGGACTACTACTGAACTTTTCCAGATTCTTGGAATAGTGCCATTAATCCAACATTTTTGGAATAATGAATGCAGTAATACTTTCCACGAAGAAGGTAAGTGTCTGATGAGTTGATAGGACACGCCATCAAGGCCAACAGCTGAATCATGTGATGGGATAGAATCTAATGCTTCTGATAGTTCTGATAACAGTAAAGGAGAGTTTAAAAAATGTTCATTTTCTTGTGGAGGAGCCATGTATTCATCTTTTTGCTCCTCATTGTTTCTGTGGCGACGGGATTCTGGCTCAAGATTTTTTGACTGGCTACAAGCTGAAAATGTATCAGAAAAAGCTTCAGCTTTATCCAAAGCAGAAGGAAAATCAGTTTGTAGCTTTATAGGGTATGACTGACTTTATAGCAATTTTTCATTTCTTTGACTTTTTTCCAAACTTTGAATAAATCTTTTGATTCTGATATCTCGGCTTCACAAAACTCAACCCAGTACTTTCTTTTTGCTTGAGCAATAATTTTAGCGCATTTATTTTTTTCTTGTTTCATGATTATAAAGTTTTTATCTGACTTGTTTTCTTATCCATGTTTGTAGCTTTTTCGCTTTGACTGAACAGCGAGTCTACATTCTTCTGTCCACCATACGTTGCCTACATATTTTCCAATCTTTTTGTATTTATATTTTGGGATAGTCTTTTCAGCTGCTAGTAACACTACTTTTGAGAAATTTGCATAAAATGTATCTAGATCATCATCTTCAATTGTTGATGTATTTTGCGACACAAGAAAAGTTTGAAAGGCTTCCCAGTTGGCCAGTTTATAGTTAAATTTGGGAATTTTGCATTCAGTGGTAGACATTTCATCAAATATATTTTCATTAAAACGTATTGTAATGGGAAGATGATCACTCCCTAAACAATCTTCTACTGTGGACCATTATAATTAACTGCTATGTTTGGGGAAACAAGCGATAGATCTATAGCACTAGACTGTGTGTAACTACATCAGAATTCTCGTATTCTAACCGTCATTTAATAGAATTAAATTTGAATCAACAATATTTTCTACAAATCTATTAGATGTCACTTTATTACAACTTGTATCCCAAAAGGGCGCATGAGCATTAAAGTCGCCCATAATAATCCACTTCCTCTTTGTAAAATCAGTATGTTTTAACCAATCTGTGTCATCCTCTTTAGGACCATTAGGACAGTATACGGACAGAACATTATAAACTGATCCCTTATTTACTTTGATGGCAGCACCTGTGGCAAACACACCTTGTTTATCAATAGACACTGGTAGTGGGCTTATATTTGTAAACTCAATGTCAAGTCTAATGTAGATAGCAGTTTGCACCTTGTTATTTACCCCACTGATACTGCAAAGGGGAGGGTAGTAATAGTTCTTAAGTTTGGGAAGCTTTTCTTTTTCCACATTCAGTGACTGGAGCGCTAAAACACAATAGTTTTTTCTCCAGAACATGACTTTCAAAAGATAACAGGTTAGTGGAAATAGATCTCGCGTTCCACTGAAACACTGTGAAAAGGTTGTTTTGATCTAACTCCATAGCAGACTGTATTTACAGGCATAACTGTAGTTATGCAGATTATTATCGTTCCCGATATTTTTGACACTCTTATAGTCATGCACGTATATTTAGTCATGAACACAATTGGTAATATCCGTGCAGAAGTAGGTGGGTGGTAGTGACCTGGAATGTCAGGTAAATTGCCGCTGATAACATTAAGAAACCGTAATAATAACACATGAACATTTTTAGTCATCAAGTAATGATTTAAATACAAAGTATTTCTGACAACAGAACCACAAGTCCATTGCAAAATTTGTTTAAATATTGTAACATTTTCATGAGAATCTAACTATACAAAAATCAGTTTTAAAAGTTTAACATCAAAAGTATAAATTATGGAAGGTGGAAGGAGGGAGAGGGGAACACATAGTCCAGCCGGTGATGACAGCACAGTCAGTAGAACCATGGGGGCGGGAAAGGCGGAGGGTAGAACCCTGGGCTGTGATGGTGAAGAGAGGGGCTGATCTCCTCCGTGGCTTCTCCCAGAACAGGCGGTGCAGATGCCTCCCAAGGTTACTGGCCAGCACGCTCGCTCCTCTAGCTGTTGGATGGATCTCATCTGCAGTCAGGTGCCTGTTGTCTGTAGCATGCAGATTGTGGTAGCTTACAAAATCGATATTTTTCTCAGACAAGAGTCTGGATTTTGTCATGGCATTGAATAATTCTCTCTTTGTGTCAAGGGCTTTATTTCTCACTGGCGCAGCCTGACTTACTACTATTTTTGCTGTAGGAATATTTTTTCTCACCGTTTTTATGCCTTTTTCTATGTTGAGCTGCATGCTGCTGGTACTTTTGATTTCACGTCTTCGATTCCAGCGTGAAGAACAATGCAGTCTGGTTCTGGATGCAGATTTTCTTTGGCGTCTTCAAGAACTGTACTGCATTGCTCGATGGTATGGAGCTTCCTTGTCGCCACCTGCAAACCGTAGGATCGTCCCAGTCGCTTTCCGTCCACTTTGCTCATGACAGAGTCATGCAGAATGAGCACTCGCGGTAGATCTTTAGAACTTCTAATGAAGTTCTCAAAAGAGTTTCAAATTCATCAAACCTCTTTTCCCACTTCGCATCCAGACTTGCGCTACATCTTAAAGCCTGTCCTCTAATTTTTCCTCCAGTTTGGAATCTTTCAAGTCCTTACCTTCAACAGCTGGCCTTTCATCTTGATCATGTGAGGCCATGGTGCCAGACTTGGTACCGATACCGGGCTGAAAGCCGGCAAATACGATATTGTTGATCTGAGCAGCAACACGAAATCTGGCTGATAAAAAGTCACTGAAAGGACTCAGCCTTGCTGTCTTTAACAAATAAAGTTAAAAAAAAGAATAAAAAGGAATGGACTGACCTCATGAAACGATGATATTTCTTTTGGCGGAAAAAGCA
The DNA here is from genome assembly GCA_018398815.1 of Conus ventricosus. Lineage (NCBI taxonomy): Eukaryota > Metazoa > Mollusca > Gastropoda > Neogastropoda > Conidae > Conus > Conus ventricosus. The sequence continues at coordinate 74,506,098 of CM031613.1, read as the reverse complement.
CGTGTCTTGTCTCTGGCATGATACAAGCATCACTGGCTAGTGCGCGCGCATCACGTCTCACGTCATTGTGAATGAACAATCGCTAGACGATTGATAATTATAGCCAACATATCACCTCACACACACACACACACACACACACACACACACACACACACACACACCATTCCATTTATATTGTCTTCATAAATGCCATGGGCTTTTAGCAATTCAGACAATGTCATACTGTGTATCAACCAAATCGTGTATTCCACATACGTGCGTGGAACACAAACACAGGAATTACTATCCGCGATACAGTGTGAGGCGATGTCAACAACCACATTCCGAAGAGAAGTAGGTCCCAGTGTTTCAATTGTGCCTGAGATTTATCTTGTTTATATATATATATATATATATATATATATATATATATATATATATATATATATATATATATATATATATTATATATATATATATATATATATATATAAATTGGCACATTCTCTTTGTGCAGCATGAAAATTCATCATGCCTGCTCTGACTACAGACGCTTCGCTATATTCTGAAAACATTCAAATATCAAAGTTAAAAAGGAAAATAAATTAGTTCCGCCAAGCTTGCAAGTAACAGGGACAAACAAATTACAAGACACATAAAAATTCAAACATTAGCTCCAAACAAATTGATTCTCGGAGTATTTTCCCTTTGTTCATATTGTTAGAGTTATCCGTGCATTATCAAAAGTTTTGTCCTTTTAATTAATGATGCTCTCTCTTCATTGATAAGCCCGGTATTTCACTCACAAGATCTATAAAGCCACCTTCTTTAACTGTTTACATTTCTTTAGTTCGTTATGAAATACATTGCTTTGTTTCGTTTGTTTTCTTGATTATTATGAATGTCTCTTTGTTTGTAGACTAGTTTTGTTGTTGGTTTACCCCTGATATTCCTTTGTATCCCGAACTGCAGGGACATTTTGTTATCGTTTTACCCTCTGCCACATATTTTCCTTTTGGGCTTTATAGTACACGATTGTTAGGCTCTGGAAGCTTGCCATAGTGTTTGTCTTTCAGTTCTGTTATGTTGTTCGGCCCATGTATTTTTCAACAGTAAGTTTCTTTCGACAGACAGGTCAATGGCACTGTACGCATGTGGAACCTTCAGAAGAGTGTTCATGGGGCACACGCCTCAATTGTCAAAAGGTCAGACCTGGTACAAATGCGTCTGAACCTTCGGAAGGAGCAGTTCTTCGCTCTTACGCTATCTGTTGACACACTCAGAGTCCACACATGTGGTGTGTGCTGTTTGGAAAAGGGGCCTGAAAGACTGGAAGTGAAAATTGTGTTAAACATTTGCGCATGTATTTTGTTTGCTGTTCTTGCTCTTGTTTTTCTTGCTGTTGTTGTTGTTGTTGTTGTTGTTGTTGTTCTTCTTCTTCTTCTTCTTCTTCTTCTTCTTCTTCTTCTTCTTCTTCTTCTCCTTCTTCTTCTTCTTCTTCTGCAGGAAGAAGAAGAACAAGAACAAGAACAAAAACAAGAAAAAAAAGAAAAACAAAGTGTACTGCTGATAAACGATGCAGTTAATTGAGATGTTTCTGTGTGTGTGTGTGTGTGTGTGTGTGTGTGTGTGTGTGTGTGTGTGTGTGCGTGCGTGCGTGCGTGCGTGCGTGCGTGCGTGCGTGCGTGCGTGCGTGCGTGCGTGTGTGTGTGAGAGAGAGAGAGAGAGAGAGAGAGAGAGAGAGAGGGGAGAACAGAGAGAGAGAGAGAGAGAGAGAGAGAGAGAGAGGAGAGAGAGAGAGAGAGAGAGAGAGATTCTAAGCATGAAATTGTTATATTGATGTTATTTTGTAATTCGATGTTACCGTACTTTTTTAGATTGCAGTTGTTGTTGGGCAGAATTGTAAAAAGGCCTTCAATGAGCCTAATTCTCAACCCATTAAAGATTCATTCATTCATTCATTCATTCATTTCATTCATTCATTCATTCTTCTTCTTCTTCTTCTTCTTCTTCTTCTTCTTCTTCTTCTTCTTCTTCTTCTTCTTCTTCTTCTTCTCTTCGTCTTCTCACCAAAAGCTATTAGAAAGTTTAAAGTGTTGCTAAGATTCTCATTGCCGTTTTTTTTCCCTCCAGGCTAGGATACTAAATAGCGGTAAAAAGGCTACATAAAGGACAGCTGATTTTTTTCAGCCCCGTTTAAATGTTGGATCAGTTTCTCCCGTTGACCCCCCCCCCCCCCCCCCCCCCTCACTCCCCTGACTCTCCTTACGGAACCAGAGAGTGGTGACACCTTGCCCGGCTGGGCGATGGAATAATGCGTTCCTTGGTCTGAGGATGTTGGACGACTCCAGTGCTGCCCTGGTCACATTTTCTCGGGAGTCGGGCGGAGTCGTTGAGGGAAGTCAGGAGAAGAGGCTGAAGTGTTGGACTGTAGTAGTGGCCAGTCACACCGCTGTGTTGGAATTGGCACAAATGAGGTTTTCGTCACCAGCTTGACTTCTCTCAATGTAAATCGGGAGACAGGCCTACAGTGTTCTTAAAGAGGTGCTGTAGCGTCCGTCGCATGTTGTTATTTTGATGATTTCCCTCCCGGGTATTTCAAGGCCCTCCCCCCCCCCCCAACCCTATGTGTTTGCCAGATCTGAGTCCTTCTCTAGATGCCCTTTGTCATTGTACCCTGACCTGAAGAAGCTGTACACCAACGAACATTTGTGAAATATGCATTGAAGTCTAAATACATTCAAATGTTTTTCTCTAAACACTCCTGTAAACTCATTTGTCTGAAAAAAAAATCCTTGACGTTAATGTTCTAGAAATGTTCCAGTCACATCGCCTCGAGATTGCAAGGACTTCTAAGTAAGCTGAGTCTTGCTACAGACTGACCTCGGAATATGTCTTAGTCACTATGCCCCATCTCTTGCCAAGGAAGCGCATGCCAGAACTACCACACTATCAGCTGGATCAGTCGTGCCAGCAAAGAAATGCTTGAAATCCCTAGATAAACTTACAGCCTAACACAGGCTGAATTTCAATAGAGCAGAAACAAACCAGACCAGAGTTTAACCTGCATACCTGTTGTGAAAGTTATCTCAAACACCAGAGGGAATTCTATCAAATCTGCACAGACTTCAAATTAGCGTTTGACAGAATCTGGAAAGGAGTGGGGGGTGAAGATAGGTTGGTGTGTGCGAGAGAAGGGGGTGGTGGTGATGGGATGGTAAGAGTAAAATCAAGAAGTTAACATCGAGGAAACGCCAATGAACCTGATTAAGCTATTCTATTCCAAAGCGACAAGTACAGTGCTCATACCGGGTGCTGTTGGCGAGTGGTTCTATGTTGTGTTTCTGGAGTCCTTCGGTGCTACCCTCCATCCTCCACACGTTTCAACATATTCCTGGAATGTATTAGGAACAATGCACTTGAAGATCATATCAGTACAGTCAGAATGGGAAGAGGAACCATCTTAGGCATTTGATTTCCAGACGACACTGATTGCCTCGCAGACTGTAAACAGGAACTTGCTAAGGTGGCTGCAAGACTGGATGCAACATCAGTATGATGTGGCATGGGCATCAGAGCTGAGAAGAACGAGTAGAGGACCAGCCTCAACATCACTACACTCATGGAGAGAAACTAGAAACTCCACAGCAGTTTAGACACCCAGGATCCGTTATCAGCAGTGACGGATCTACGCCAGGCATTCATTCAAGGGAAGCTAAGACAACATGGGCACCATCCAGCGTCATGGACGCTAAGCCAGGTGGACCTCCTGACCTCTCGTTGACCCTGACAAGCCACCAAACAAACCACATGACAGAACAAGCCCTAAGAAAGCAATACACACACAACTATATATTAATGCAGACACTTACACACAAGCACACACTCTACTTTGTTATAGATATCATAAGACTAGGGCCTAGTATTCGCCTTAACCCAAATATGTATTACCTCAACAGTGAGAGTTATCACAAACACAAACCAGTGTATGACATTTTTTTTCAAAACCGAACAAAACTTGAATTGTTCAAGCCAGATCACAACATAATTCAGCCCTGGGTGTAACTCTTGCGTCAGTGCTGTATATTAAGAAAGTAACACACTTAAAAAACTGTTATGTCTGGATCTCAGACCCCGGAACACATTCTCCAATACTGTCCAGCCCATGATGTTCTATGGCGTGAAATCTGGCGAGAGGGTGCATAATTACAGATGTAGCAATAGGGCAGCCCCAGTCGTTATAACCTTGAGAAGACACGCTTCATCGCGGCGACACGATTGAAGATCTGACGCAACAAATGTAGTCGACTGCAGAAAAATTAGGAGAAGAAGAAGAAGGAGAAGAAGAAGAAGAAGAAGAAGAAGAAGAACACACGCTGACCACATCAGCAATGAACAAGTGTACCACAGCATCAATAACATAGAGGATCCCACGAAGTGTACCGAGGTCAGTTTAGAACGGGCAGGGACGAGGGTATGACCGTGTAACAAGATCCTATGTCCTCCCTGAAACAATCCACCAGGGAACGTTTCAGGGAGGAAGATGGAAAAGAAACGTAAAAAGGACAGACGGCATTGCAGAACAAACGGAGAACCGTTAGTAAACAACGGGGAACGGGGAACCATAAGTAAACAACGGGAAACCATTAGTAAACAACGGGGAACCATAAGTAAACAACGGGGAACCATAAGTAAACAACGGGGAACCATTAGTAAACAACGGGGAACCATTAGTAAACAACGGGGAACCATTAGTAAACAACGGGGAACCATAAGTAAACAACGGGGAACCATTAGTAAACAACGGGGAACCATTAGTAAACAACGGGGAACCATTAGTAAACAACGGGGAACCATAAGTAAACAACGGGGAACCATTAGTAAACAACGGGGAACCATTAGTAAACAACGGGGAACCATTAGTAAACAACGGGGAACCATTAGTAAACAATCTAGCCTTGGTACTCGACGACAGGACGGGAGGAACCTGGTGAAATATTATTGTATTCTATTCTGTTCTATTCTGTTCTATTCTGTTCTATTCTATTCCTACCTGAGCGTACTTATATAACGCTCATCCTTGGTAAAATACCAAGCCCTAAGCGTTTTACAGTTCATGGTCTTGTTTATGCAAAGGGCTACCTACCTGGGTAGAGCCAATGAAAGAATTGCCTCCTGGTGCTACGTTCAGTCGATTTCCAGGTCACTCATTCGAGTACCAGTCACTCAGGGTTTCACTCATTCTTCCTCAGAATGCATCTTGTATGTATACATGTCATTCATCCCAACAGCCAGAATCCCGTCGTCTGTTCAAAGTTGGTGATGGGAATTTACGTCTGCATGAGATATTATGTATACATGAATACAGTCTTGTCGGGAAATAGATTCAGAACCAATTTTGGAACTCTGAGGGAAAGATATTCCTGTACTAAAATGGCCCGGTGGAAATTCAAACCACTGACACCAGGATCAGGATCAGGAGTGCAACGCTTTGGCAACTGAGGTATTCTGTCGTGGCGGCGCTGTGACCCAAAGTATATAGGCCACAAGCCAGCTAGGCCTCCCGTGCACCCCCCCCCCCCCTGGGGTTATCATGACTGGTGTCAAAATGTTCATTGGAGTGTTCTGAACACAAATCTAAAATGTTTCCATCAAAAAATAGGATGCACAGGAGTTACAGCCCTTGGCGTAAGGGTACCCTCTAACACACTCACTTGCGCCATTCAAATGTAACTTGAAATAGCTCCTGTAAATAAACAAGAAATCAGCTTTTGCTTATGCTAGTTTTATTACTTACTTATCAGTGTGTCTGGTGGTAACTTGATCAGTCTTTTCTCATTCATTCATTGTTTGGGTGCAATAGTGGGTAACTTTTATGTACCAATATTTTCACTGCATCGGCGGCGCTGTCAACTGTTGTCCACAAAAACGAAAGGCCAAAATCAACTGTTCTGATGAATCATGTTATACTACAATGCCTCTTAGTAGTTTCTGACTGTACCTGGAACCACATGAGTAATAATATGTAAAGTCACAGTTTCACATTTATCTCCCCTACCCCCAAAATTCAAGATTTCGCCAAAGAGACCAAAAGACCATTTTGACAGCCTTTCAACCCCCAAATTGTTTGGTTTTGATGGGAGTTTATGTTCTTAATTGTCCTGAATGGTTTTGTTGCTTAAAGTTTAATATGGCTGGTATTCTCGTTTACCAAATGTAGCATTAACAGTCTTTCAACAAATATGTATAGCGCAACACAACATACAGTATTCAAGGTGTCAGGAAAGCACATTTCTTGGTCATTTTCAAAGGCATTATTTGTCTGTATTCTCTCTTCATCAACAGTCAATGAAGCATCAGAAATTTCACTTTCAAGCTTCATCAGAATCCTCAGAACTGGAGTCCAGTGAATCGTCCAGGCCGTTTTATAAGATTCCCCCTCCACTTCCTGATCCCCTTCTCCCTTCCCTTCCCTCCACCTTGACAGAGTGAATCATGCTTCAAGCTGTGCTGAAAGTGAATAAGCATGAGTATATCACTGTATGATACTGTGTGTGTGAACGTCTGCGCAGCAGTTTTGGCGAAAAAGAGATCCCTGGTTGGGCTGGGTATATTTCGTTGACTGGAGAAAAGCCCGAAGAAAAAAAAGACTATTACCCAGTGTCATGTGACGTAGCCTCACATCAAGGCATGTGACGCTCCATCACATTAGTCTAGTGATATGAATCATTTCCCCCATGCCACAACTAAAAAGGAAGAATATTCATGTGGCTTGACTAATGTAGTGGCGTCCCCAATAATTGTGAGGATTACTCAGTAAAACAGTAAAAAAAAAGTCAAGGGTGGTCATTGGGTGAAAGTGAACACTGAGAGATAGTTTAATAAGGGCTGGTAAGGTGCTGGTCATGTGTTTTGAAAACTGAGTATGCGCTCACTAGGAGGAGGGAGGAAAGAATCAGTTTTAGCCCAGGAGATGGCCTAGAGACTCGAGCCTTTCAGGACGTTGATCAAGGGGTCCTCACCGCTGACCAGTCATTACCAGCCCTTCACCCTTCACCCTTCACCCTGTCAGCTATTCCTCCTCTGACATGGGTGGTTAACGATGGCCATGGTGTGGGGAACAGATCGGTAGTTCAGCCCCAGCAAATAAAGACTCCGGGTAGAGGAGTCGGATCTCATCATTTCCCCAGTGACTGGAGAGTTCAGGGTGCAAGTGCTTTTTTGGATGCAGGCAGGGCATCACGATGGTTTGGGGCGAGTGCTTACTCTGATGCAGCTATGGCATCATGATCGGATGAATCGGTTTATTCTCCTGGTCTGGATCTTGGGCCAATGTTGTATGAAAGGCCATGACATTATATTCTTGGAGGATGTGTATGTTCTTTCTCCAGTAAGGAGGAATCTTGTAGGAATTTATTAATACCAATTTGTGACTTGATTTATCTCTCAGTGTGAAGAGAAAGAGAGAAACGTGTATAGAATTTGTTTGATAAATACAGGAGTATGTTGAACGTTGTCTGGATTGTTCAATTCATTTAGTAAAGCGTTTTCCCCGGAGGAGAGGGAGGAAGAAAAAAACATTCTGTAGTGCGCCTTTTGGTTGACTGGAGGGATTGCATGTGCGTATGGAGTAAATGCTGTCATGAATGCGTGTATACAAGAGTGACAGTGTGACAGTGGTGACCCCTACGTAGCTACCATTGTGTTTTGTTCCGCCTGGAAAAGAAAAAATTCTAGTTGTGCCCTCAGGGGCCTGGGAAAAGAGAGAGAGAGAGATTTTCATTAGGAAAAAAGAAGGATTTTGATTTGTACCCTCAGGGGTTTGAGGAAAGAAAAAGATAATTATAAACATTTCTATTTGTACCCTTAAGGGTTTGAGGGAAGGGACAAAAAGAAATTAGTTTAATTATTTATTGCGAATGTCTCCATTTGTTTTCTTCTCTATTTCTATGTGTGTTTCGGGTGTTTGAGATTTTTTGGTTGCTCTACTCCATTAAGGTTTTGGTGGTGGTGTTGATTTTTTGTTTTTTGGGGTGTTTTTTTTTTTTTTTTTTTGGGGGGGGGGGGGTAGGATTTCTTTTTGACCCTTTCCCCCCTCAGGACCGATAGCCTCAACTTCTTGCTCGTACCTGGCAGCACGGGGGCAGGGTGTTGAGGAGTCGCTGTCCTTCCCCTAGAATATTAGAATTTGTTTTGTCCCTTCCCCAGGACTGATAGCCCCAACCTCTTCCTGCTCTGATTTAGCAGCGGGGGGGGGGGGGGGGGGGGGGGGGGGGGGGGGGGGGGGGGGGAGGGGCATGGCGTTGGAGAGTCAATAGTCCCTTCCCCTTCTCATAAATATCTATTTCTCTCCCTTTCCTGTCGTTTCATTTTGATTTTTTCCCCTTCCCGGTCCCCTCGGAGTGTGGGTTCGACTTCACCTCCGTCACGCAACTAGTGTAGGTGGTGGAGGTGATTACCGCTCAGTCCAAATAAACATCTTTTTCTTGATTATCTTTTTTTTTAAGTTTTGCGTTTGGGTGATTGTGCGTTTATTGATTGATTGTTTATTATTTTGTATTATTATTATAGTGTTGTGTATATTGTGTATAATTTTTCCGCGTCTCTAGTTTCACGGGAGGCAGTGACCACTAGCGTGCTGTCTGAGGGCTTCGTTTGCTTTTCTTGATTTTATCTCACTGTTCCAAACCAGTGTATCCTTTCACTTCCTTTTCGCCCCCTTCTTCGAAACCTCTAAACCTTCTCTTCAATGAGCTCCTACCTAGTTTTCTTTTCAACATTTTCATCTTTTAGGTAGGATTTCCGCTAGTTTGCGTTTCTCCTCCTCCTTTTAATTGTTTGTGATTCCATTTGTTTAGTAAATTCATTTTCATTTATTGTATAAGGCGATGCATTTGTTCTGTGAATTCATTCGAAATCAAGTAAGAAAGAAAGACTAACAAGAACATTTAAGAACTAAAACTTTATAAAGAATTTATTTCCAGAAAAAAACACTTTAGTATTGTGGGTTTTGTTTCCTTTCTTAGGAAAAACACAGAGATTAGTATTGAACTTCATTTTTTTTTAAATTCCAAATTGATAGCTGCTTTTGAAAACAAATTACTTTTGGAAAAATACATTCCTTGGTATTCATATCTATCCCGTTTTAGTAGGTTGGTTTCTGTTTACACCGGAAATTGAATTCTTTATTTGTATATATTATAATTACGTTTTTGTGAAACATATAACACCATCATATATCGCCTTATTTTTATTCATACTTAGAAATTGTTTTGTGTTTATATCTGTTGACAGTTCATTATGGATGATTTTGATAAATATGTTCAACAAGTGGAACGCTTGGGTTTTGATGGATAAAAACTTACCAGCTATGTGCAACAATGCATAGATAGGGCAGACAGGCTAAGAGAGAGAGAGAGAGAGAGAGAGAGAGAGAGAGAGAGAGAGAGAGAGAGAGAGAGAGAGAGAGAGAGAGAAGAAATCAAAGGAAACTAGAGCTAGAGCTAGAAGAAAAAAACTACAGAGGGAATCTGAAGAAAAAAGACTACAGGGGAAATCTGAAGAGAAAGGAATACAGAGGGAATCTGAAGAAAAAAGACTACAGAGGGAAGCTGAAGAAAAAAGACAACAGAGGGAATCTGAAGAAAAAAGACAACAGAGGGAATCTGAAGAAAAAAGACTACAGAAGGAATCTGAAGAGAAAGGACTACAGAGGGAATCTGAAGAGAAAGGACTACAGAGGGAAGCTGAAGAAAAAAGACTACAGAGGGAATCTGAAGAGAAAGGACTACAGATGGAATCTGAAGAGAAAGGACTACAGAGGGAAGCTGAAGAAAAAAGACTACAGAGGGAAGCTGAAGAAAAAAGACTACAGAGGGAATCTGAAGAGAAAGGACTACAGAGGGAATCTGAAGAAAAAAGACTACAGAGGGAAGCTGAAGATATAGAACGTCAATTTAAGTTGAGGCAGTTAGAATCAGAGACCGATGCTGAAATTAAAAGATTACAGGCATCGAGAGAACCTCCACCAGCTCCACCAGTCAGTTTTGCAAGCACGCCTCTACCAAAAACAGCATATATTCCAAAGTTACCGCCTTTCGAGGAAAAAACGGATGACATCGATAGTTTTCTTTTCCGATTTGAAAGTCACGCAACGTCTTGTGATTGGCCAAAGGAAAAGTGGGCATTGTATATTGCGTCGTTGTTTAAGGGTATCGCTTTGGCACTGTACCACACACTCGTGGCGAAGCACAATTTAACTTGGGATCAATTAAAAGAAGAGCTCCTCAAAAAATTTCAATGCTCTACCGATCGTTTTCGCGAACGTTTCCGTTCTGTGCGCCCTGACAAAGGAGAATCGTTTCCGTCGTTTCTAATCCGTATGAGTCATTGCTTTGATCGATGGATTGATTTATCAAAAACGAACAAAACTTTTCAATCACTGCGAGATCTCCCTCTTAGATAACAACTTTTCCAGAGCGTGAGCAATGATCAGGCCACTTTCCTTAAAGAAAGGCAATTTGAAAGCGTTGAGGAAATGTGTCAGATGGCTAATCAGTATTGTATCGCTCACCCAGATAAGAGCGTGGCTAGGAAAGGAGAATCCTCCATCTTTGAGTCGCATGCATCATTTACAATCCCATCGGGACAGGGAAATTACAGGATAGGAAATCGTGGGTCATTTCGGGGTCCTCAAGGATATATCTATCCTAGGAACGGACAGGCATCTTTCCGCGGTTCAATTGACTTTCGTCAGTACTAGTACTCACCGCCGGAAAAACCCGTTGCTCCTCAGCAAACGCTCCGAGGTCGTGGACAACGACCACCGCGTAGACCTTGTGGGCCAGTTCGTGGACAGAACCGAAGTTCACAAAGTAACACCAATCAGTCGGCTGCCGATCAGACAATGCGATGTTTCTTTTGTGATGACAGGTTCCTTTGAAAAAGAATTGCCCTTTCAAACCAAATGATTCAAAATCCGCATTAGTCTCCACTGATTGTGAAGAAGGCCTTGTTTTGGCACCACATCAATCGGTTGATGGACTGGTGTTAGAAAACGGAGCCATCAACGAATTGCAGGCTTCGGTTTTGCGAGACACTGGGTGCACCACCGCGGGTGTAAGAAAATCGTTCATGCTTGAAAACCAGTATCTCCACACTGTCCAAAAGTGTAGGTCGTTTGGAGGCAAGATTGAAACGTTTCCGCTGGCAAAACTTTCGGTCAATACACCGTACTACTCCGGATTTCTCACCGCCTGTGTTATCGATAACCCAGTCTGCGACTTGATCTTGAGCAATTTGCCAGGTGTCGCTACAGAACATAGTGGTGCTAGAGGATCGTTCGTTCCTTGTCTTGTGAGTACCAGATCAGACATCATAGAGCACGGAAAGACTACAAAGCCACTAAAAGTCTCAAAACTGGATGAACTCCAGATTACCCCAGATGATCTAAAAGAAATGCAGGGAAAAGACGAGACGCTGACGACAATACTTTCTGCTGCTAAACAGACTGTCACTGACATACCAACGGACAAACCAACGTACATACTGGACTCTGACATTCTCTACATGCATGAACCTGGACAGGACAACAAACAAGTTGTCGTTCCAAAGCCACTTAGAGAGACAGTACTACACACGGCTCATGATGCATTGTTCGCTGGTCACTGTGGAATCAAAAGAACATTAAAGAGAGTTCTTGATTCTTTTTATTGGCCAGGTGTCACAAAGGAAGTTACAGAATACTGCCGCTCATGTGACATCTGCCAAAAGATATCTCAGAAAGGTCGCGTCCCATGTGCACCTTTGCACAAAATGCCTCTCATTTCCGTCCCATGTCGGAAGGTGGCTATTGATCTTGTTGGGCCTTTCCCACCGTCTTCTTCTGGATACCTAACTTTGGTGGATACAGTGACAAGGTTTCCAGAAGCGGTTCCACTGAAGAAAATTGACACAGTGTCTGTCGCTGAAGTCCTACTTGCGATTTTCTCCAGAGTGGGTCTTCCAGACGAAATTCTCTCGGATTGTGGAACGCAATTCATTTCCGATCTCATGAGGGAAATTTACAGACTGTTGTCAATCTCCTCCATTTCAACCACGCCATAAGAGAACAGTAATATGCCAATCCTAACTCACTTTCGCCCTCAAACCAGTTTTCGGGCGAAAGTGCCCTAGGATTGGCATATTACTGTTCTCTGACAAGTAAGACTTCAATAACCAAAAAATAACGATTATCTACAGACAGACATACTGTGTAGGATTATCCGTTTTCAATACTAATTTACTAAACTTTTCAGATTTTAATTTTTGCTTAATCCTGTGTTTTTCCTGGTCATTTTCAATAACATTATTTTCGCGCAAACATTCTTCAAATGAGTCTCTGTCTTTCATGTGAAATAAAACTACAGTCTTTAACTGTTCTCTAAAGTCTTTTAAACCGAGTTATATTTTTGGCATAAAATCCACACACTTATCCCAGCATGTCTTCCGCTGAAAGCTAGTTTCGACAAAGTGTTTCTCTTTTTAACTATGTCTCTTTCTGCCGAACAGTCATCTATAATAAATAGTGTCTGCGTTCCTTCAAACAGTCTATAAAACTGTTCTAAACACTCACTCAGTTTATTGCTAGGATCAACTAAATATATGTTATCATCTGCCCATATAAACCTTCTATCATGATATGCTTTGTTCCATTTAAGTGTTGGACAGAAAACCGCAATATGAGCAAAATTATAACGATAAACTGTTTGTAACAGGTCGAGGATAAATATTGTTTTCCCACAACCAGTCTGTCCACAAATCAATGAACAATGAGGGGTTTTTGTCATAAAGTTTAACTGCTCCATAGTTTTATAACAGAATTTAATCTAATCCAGTTATTGTTTTTATCATACTCTCCGTCAAAACTTGTTCAGTATAATAAAACCCTATGAGGCCTAAATGTGTAAGATTAATCCAATTCAGTTCTGTAAGATTGTTTCTATTTAAGTCAACATTGATTTTGTTGCTTGTTGTTATGATCTTAATATCCTCACCATTGTGAAGAACGACGATGGTAACGTTAAGGCGTTTAACGTCTAAGTTTTGCCAGCTAATATTAATTCCTTTTATAAGGACGTCACTAACGCCCACAACCCCATCCCTCTCCACATCTTTAAAGACAGAAATTTCAAATATCATTGTGAACGTGTCTCCTAATTTTCTGCTTGGAAAGAACTGTAATTTTGTAGAAGCTTTTTTTACAACTGTTTCTTTTCTGTGGAGGATGTACTGTTTTTTCCCATACGGCGTTATTTCAATTTCTTTCCGACTATTGTCGTCCGGCATAAGACTTACATGTAAAGGGCCAGAGTTGAATGCTTTTCTGAAACTTTTTTGACGGCCTAAAATATGTAATGGGCTTATGAATTCAAATTTTATTTCCATTCTAAATATGGTTCTAAGTGCCATTTGAGGTCAGGTTTTCGAACTATTTTATATTCATATGGCCAACATTATTGCCTCTAGATTGCGCATGTTGTTCTAGTTTAGGAAACTTTTTGCTGTCGCCAACCTCTTTGCGTTTATAATCACCATCTTTGTGTACTCAAAACCATACAAAGCGCCTATCTCACCGTTCTGTTCAAAGTCCGCAACATCTGCAAGGTCTTTTAATTCTAAGGTTATACACCTTACAGGCGCTAATGTAACTCCTGATTCTTCTGGCCCACGCGACATTATTTTTTAGTAACGTATTATTTTATTTCCAAAACAATGTGCAGGTTATCACATTCACAACTTTCCCGCTTTGTCTTTGATTTTTATATTAAATGATCCGACCCTCCCACAAACTAATCTTTTAAACTGTTAAATTAGGGAATTGTATAATTTCATAATCGCAATATGCAGCTCCCTGACGGAAGAGCTCTTAAAACAGTTGAGGGCTTCCATCATATAAGTTTTCATCAGTGCTCAGCTCATCCAAATGAACATAGAGTAATGAATGTAATGCAAGATCGAGCGGATTTTCTCCTCATAAGTAGTTTTGTTTGACGTAAACTCTAAAACTATGAACGGCCGATTGGCAGTTGTAAAGCCTAACATTTTAGCTAGCTCTTTATCAAAATAGTACCCTACTTCTTCTTCTTCAGGTTTGAAGGTCAACATTGTTTTCAGATTCGCATTGTTAAGTTTGAGAGTAATGTCGAAGTTACTCATTGCTTCTTTAGCGAGCAAAACCCGTAATAACCATCAGGTATTGTTAACTGGCTAACTTTGGCCCCTGTTTTGTCAACTTTTAGAACCTTATTATTCTTCTTGGCTTTGCTTATATTAAAACCATACGACTTTGTAGAATATTTCATGGAGCGCGACCGTTTTGGTTCGCATTCGTTATTAATAGCATGTTCTAAAAACGAAGGGCGGTCTTGAGTTGTTATTGTTACAAACATTTTTTAAAACAAATTAAAAATGAGTGCATTCAAATATACTGATGCAAAATATTCTGTTGGGCCGCACTACAATCTTAAAAATATAACAACTGACACCTCGACATTTCTGTGACCCAGACTGACACTTTCATAAAAAGGTAAGTACTCCATTAAGCAGATATCTTAACCCCCCTGTTAAAAAAGACTACATCGCAAAAGTGTGGTTTAGTCATCCGATGCAGTTTTATCAGAACCAGTTAAACTTTGCTGTGTTTTGTGCATCAACTGGGTGTGAGTGTCGTATGCTGATCACTTAAATCATCCCGATCCTTTGGTGAGGTCAGTGTACAGATTTCATTTCTATTACACCTTCAGACGTATTTTGTCTGAACTGCAAGCACCATTACCGAATGACAAACCGTTTAATCCATTCAGCAACAGAATAGACATGAAGGCTTTGAAAGGATCTGTAACGAATTCAATATTAACATCAAGACAGACTTTAGACAAAAGTTGGACCGCAATCATGGCTTAGGCAACCCCTTATTATTGGGGCGTGCACAGAAAGTATAACTATGACTGGAATCCTCCTTACACATCTTTCTCTTCAGGCACAACTGTTCACCTTGGGTCCATAGAGCAAGAGCATAAAACAGCATGGACAACATTTATCTTAGACACTTCTAAGGGCCTAACTAAAGCAGGAATAGAACGAATAAACGACTCTGTTCGTACTTACGTTTGGTGTTTGCTAGGTTCGCAAGCACAAACGAGATCGAGCATAACTGATCCTTCTACTGGCTTTGATGCACAAAAACAATACTTAGCAAATTTAGAGGACGCCATTAATTCTACAGTTGATTTACCTTCAAGTATTAATAGTACCAAAATGTTTTTACAATACGAAGATCGAAAGTAGACTTTGCTGTTGGCACTGGTTTATACATGCTGCCTTTGACCTCAGACTCCAGATAGGAACAATAATAAACTACAATAATGAAATCCTTGTGGCAGGTAATGAACAGAAGGTCGGGAAAAAGACGAAATAAATCTGAGCCAGTAATATTGCAAGCAAGTAAAAAAACAAGATGACCCCCAAGAATAAGTCATCCAATCCCCGTGGCCCAAAGCCCAAAGGCCGTTGAAGTCCACGAAGTCAAAAAAAATAATGACCATGAATATGAAAAGACAGCGCTTGTTCTTGGATTAACTGGCCTAGGATTACTTGGTCTTTATCTTACTAAAAATTAACCCAACTATTAAGAGAACTAATGTCCATAAGTGCTCGGCCATAAAGCCAACTACTTTGCTTGCTGTAGACAAAAGCCAGCTAACAATACCTCCTAATATACCAGGTAAAGAGTCTATAGCTTTACCAGCTAATTTTTTTAATAAACTCGCAAGATGATCAAGCTGTTTTTTTACCATGATTTATCAGGCGGAGGCGATGGCGGTGGAGGTACTGAACTTTGGCTACCGCCGCCTGTAATAGCCAACACCAATGTACTTATTGCAAATCCTAAGGCAGTTATAACGCTTGCTAATGTGACTCCTTGCTCTCTAAACAGTGTTCGTATTCGTTCTGCTAGTGTCGCGTCTTCATATAAATTTTTTCTATAGTTTCTCTTATTCTATTCACTTGAGTTCGTAATTGGTCTCGGTTAGTAGTCAGCGCTTCTAGTCTTGCTGATCTCTCTTGTTCAAGATCTTTTAGTCTTTGGGTTATTCTTTCTTTAATAAGGCCCTAAGTTGGCGTCATCAGCCTCAACGAGTTTTTCTTTTTCTCTTTTTATATGCTCATCTAGTTCACCTAGTTTTGCTAAATTGTTTGTTAATTCGCCTTTGATGGTTCTTAAAGCATGATCAGGGCCGTTATTTCTCGCATGGGCAGCGGTGAGTCGTGTATAGTCTTCAATGCTGTTTCTTCTGAAAAACTGGTTTCTGCTTCTATTGCATTTATTATTTTATCTGCGATTGATTAATTCTTTAAGTTCCATGTTTTGTATTTGGTTAGCTGTTGGGAGTTCCTGCAGTGTGTTTTGAAGTTTAGTAGAAAACTGCCTCCGCCCTTAATTTTGGCCTAACAAGACCAAGGCGATTTTGATCTTTCCACACTGAGTCTTTGTATAATTGTACTCTTGGCTAAAAACTTTGATGGGTCTGGTTTAGTTGTAAGCCGAACAAGTTGTCCTTGGTCGTTTTTTACAGACAAATGATCATCTTTTAATTCAAAATCATTTGGGTCTATAAATTCGGGAGGTTCTTGACCTAAACTTTCGTTAAAATGATTTAACCTTACTTTCTGTTAATTCATGCCGCATTGAGAGCGTTGAGCGATGTTGTATCAAGGGTCATTTCACTCATGTCGTCTCCAGGATCAAAAACATCATAATCTTCTTCACCTTCAATTCTTGCATGTTTTTAAATAATTACTTTTTATTTTGTTTTATAAAAATGGCGCAGCAAAACATATGGCTCGATTCTTAACCCGCATAGAAAACTGAAAGAGCCCCTTGGCGTGAAGGGAAATAAACGGAATATTATTGTTCCAAATAATCCATCTACTATTGATGCAGATCAAATTCTTACTGTCAAATTTCCAGACTTAGGAGCGGATGAATTGATTGTGCCAGCTCTGCGCGTTTACTTTCAAAATAGAACTCGCTTCAACAACAGACCCAAACAGGACAGTTGTACAGAATCTGGGGCGGGCAATCGTTAAGAAAATTTCTATAAAACTTGAGGGGCAAGAAATATTTTCTTTACACAATGCAGACATATTTTTAAACCTATTCTGATCTATGGCTAACGGGAATGAAAGGGCTGATCTTGCGTTTCAAGGAATCGAAAATGAAGAAGCAGTTAAAACATAGAATAGGCGCCGCAGATACTAAAGACGGTAAAAAGTATGCAGCTGTAAATTTTGCGTATGGAAATCGCTTTTCCATTCCCTTAGATTTTGAGTTGTTAAATGCGCATGCACCGTACTTTCTAGGAGCATTAAATGACGGATTGTCATCACATGAACTAACTTTTATTGAATACAAACGCGTTATCAAATCATCAGACACCGAAGCATAGTACAGCATTTTCTGACATCTCGTTAGAGTTTGACGTTGTATAGCAACCTAATTTAGGCAAGGCTGATTGAACAACATTATAGTCAAAATTAGCAATATATTACGAAAGAGTGATTCATCATACAACATATCCTAGAAGCAGGGCAGACACTATATGCGAATTTAGTTTTTTAGCGTTCAGCCAAGATCGCTTAAGGTATTTTATTGCTGTGTGAAGAATGATGAAACCATTCAATAGAGGGAAGTGGAAAAGTTTTTTAATCCAAAAATACCGATGTACAATGTTTCATTTGTAGGGCTGTGTACACCACACCCCCCCCCCCCCCCCCCACAATCTATGTAGCGGGCTTAAAACCTTTATCAGCATTTTGATGAAATAAGAAAACTTTTTGGAGGTGGGAGGTTTGTAGAAAGCAACAGTTGACCTGTGGTAAAGATCTACACCTTCAAAGTGTGTAAGATTGATGATTATTTACAACAATATTACGGTTTATGGATTGACCTAGGTCAACGGTGGCATTAATCATGTTACATGAGGAAGCGGTGGAGAAGTGAACTGTGAGAGGGACGTAATAAAACTTCAATTGATAAAGAGAAGAAGCCGATATAAATAAACCGCTTAATGACATTTTTTGTTTTTAATATATGATGCGCAGAGGAATATTGAAAATAACTGATTAAAAGATATACAATCACGTCAAATATTTTTTTTTTATAAAAAAGCATGTCTGTCAGTTTATCCAAATGTGCCTACTGCGCCGCCAAGAAGAGAAGAGATAGTAGAAAGAAAACCCTAGCATAAAAAACCTTCAGTTTAACCAAAACATTACGCAAATGCAAACAAAACTTGAGCAAGACCTTTCAAAATACAGCAAAATCCAAACGAAGGTATTCTGCTGCCTTTAATGCTGTACTATGTAATACTGGTAGCATCAACTATAAGTGCTCAGCAGCAGGTACGGGTGTTGTTCTCTTAGCAACGGGCCATAGGCGCACCCGCAGGCTTTACCTCTAGGGGTTTGTCCTTAGCTCTCGCCTGTGCTTGTTTAGGTGTAAGTGCTGTGGCAAAAAAATAACAACTAAACTCCAAAAGCACACAGCTATGGCTTCAACTAATAACGGCTAAAATTAGTTCGTTTAACTGACAATAAATAAAGGAACTAGCTGACTCAAACATCACGGATGGAAGAATTTAATCGTTTACAGGCCGATTTTTTGATGACTACAAAAGACTAAAGTTTGATCTTCAAAGAAGGCGAGGACTAGTTTTTCTCAACAGCCAGACGCCTGAGAGATAAAAAAGGAATTGCTTAAAAAAAGTAAACGAGACATTAAACTCTGTTCTAAACAGCTACGTAACACTTCGAAGGGTGTTTATACTTTAGTTTACGAGTCAAGCCACAAAAAGACCGTTGATATTGATTTGATTAAGTATTTTTTTTTTAATTTAAATAATTATTTTGAGTTAGAAAAGAAACTCAACATGGCTAAAGATATATGAAGGACCAGACGAATTGTTGAGGAATCTTGAGAGAGAGCGTTTTATCAAGAGCACTGATTGATATTTGATTTGAAGTCATTGATCCAACAAACGTACAGGCAAGCGTTGTTCAATGCTATTTCTCAAGTTCAAGTTATAACTAACAATAGAACCCGCCATGTTTAAAGTAATTGTTAGCTATTTTAATCGACTAATGTAAACAATAAATGAGAAAATCTGCAGTTGGGTCATCACTCTAAACAACAGACTATTCTTTCTCATAACGGACTTAAAACCCGTTGGGCAGACGAAGGCTTGCCACAGTTTTGACGCTGCCGCTGAGAGCCAAAATGAGAGGGTCTTGGTTGGTCAGAGGGCGAAGTTTTAGAGATAAGATTATTTAAAACAGGCTAAGTTTGCACCGATTGTTGGCAAGTCTTACATTCCACTGCCTCGAGAGTTGGTAGCGAAAATAAGAGCAGTTCTAATCATTAAAAAATTCAGGACAACAAATGTGTTTATTGTGTGTGGTGTTCTCGCAAAGGCTTGCATCACGTTGCTTAAAACGCAGAGAGAGTATCTAACTTTCAGCATTACATCAATGACCTTAAACTTTAGGTGGGGTTTGTCCTTTCCTGTGAGTGTCGACCAAATTGATCAGTTTTTGAAGAGCAAAACAAAACCAATAAACTGTCAATAATCTACACCCCATGGGATGAGGAAACAAATCTACAGCCGATTAAAGTGTCCATGAAACAGCCCAAACAATTGGCGAGCCAGACAAAAACATGGTGGACTTACTACATGAGTTTAACCAGCAGGGCTTACCGCATTTCCACATTGATACGGGAACAATGAGTAAACTAATTGCAGCATGTTCAAAAGAATGGGCATAAAAGACAAGAATTCTGTAGAAAAATGTTTAACAAGATGCCTCTGTTCAAGCCGCAAGCGAAACATAAGAAAACAATTGTTTCGGCCCAGTTGGACGAATTACAGAACTATTACGCCCACACCTGGATCTAAAGTTAGTTTTTAAGAACTGGGGAAAAAACTGCTAACAAGTACATACGTTGTTTACGCAGGAACTTCGAACATCATTTGTCCTTTTGAAGGGCCGCGCCACAAAAACGTCGAAAAAAACAGTCTTAATGAGTAATCATCAGATTGTTCATATGCTTTCATATTGTCAGGTCGGATGGCGCCCTTTCGAATCCAGAATTGTATTGAGGGCCGATGCTGCGAATACTTCTTAAAGACGCATGCAGCAAGTGCGTAAACGCCGTTCTAATAATCTAAACTTATCTGAATTCATATGACGCCTGGGAGACCAACAACAGGTATGGACTCAGCCACAACATTGTTGGATTTGCGGTTAGAAATCTGTGAATAAAGCAACAAATCCAAAAGGTGCGCCTTGGCGGCCAGCGGCGGGTAAGAGACCATGATCACATTAGCGGAAAGTCAGAGGAGCAGCGCCCACAGTAAATGCATACTTCAAACATAATGTTTGAACCAAGACATGGAAGCTGCCTGTATTCTTTCATAACTTGCGAGGTTTAACGACTTATCTTATAATGAAAGCAGTGGACGATTGCCTTCAGGGTGTCATGCATTGCACAGTCATCAGAAAAGTACATGTGCTTTAATCGGAAGAACAGTTCTTTTTATGACTCTATGCAGCTCATGTTGGGATCATTAGAGTCGCTGGCTTTGTCCTTAAAGTCCTGCCCAATAAGGAAGAATATTTTGACCCAACTCTTGTTAGAAAGGGCGTTTAACTTATGAGGTACATGAACAGTTGGGATAGGTTTGATGAAGATTACATTCATCCTAAAGGCGCGTTCTCTTTCTAGTCTTAGAGGAATGGTCATTAGTGATTCTGATTACCAGCATGGCTCAAGAGCGTTGGCAGAGTTAGAGGTAAAACGATGGGGAGACTATCATGACTCCACTTAATGGCTGATGTATGTTTGTTGGCAGAGTCTTTGAAAACTATAGGAAAGACTGCATGAAACATTATAGCCTGGATCCCGCGCATTACATTTCTGCGGCCGGGATGAGTTGGGACGCTTTTTAAAGTTTACAGAATTACAGATTGATTTATTGTCTGACCTTCCATGATTCAGATGATTGAAATCGGATTGCGTGGAGGAATTAGTATGGCGGTCGCATCATTACTGTAAAGCAAACAACAAATACTTGGGCGTCTATGATCAAGTAAATGGTCTAACTTTCTCATGGATTTAGATGCAAAACAATCTGTACGGGATGGGCAATGGCGCAATCTCACTTCCATTACGCAACTTTAAAATGTACAACAGGCGGTGATCGAAAAAATATTCAAAAGGCATTAAAGTGGTTGGACAGTTTAACGCCTGATCAACAGCGTGGATACATTCTAGAAGTTGACTTAGAATATCCTCATGAACTCCATGACCTGCATAATGACTATCCATTAGCAGCAGAAAGTCTAAAGATGGATCCAAGAGAGCCGCCTAAACTTGTGCCTAATCTTCGAGGCAAAAAAAATTATATGTCTGTCATACAGACTTCTACAATTTTATTTAAGACATGGGTTGAAGTTGACAGCAGTTCATCGCATAATTGCTTTTGATCAAGAACAGTTCATGAAACCATACATCATGAAGAAAAATGATCTCAGAACTAAATCCACAGATGCTTCAGAAAAAGACTTTTCAAGCTGATGAACAACAGCTGTTTTGGAAAGACTATGGAGAATCCGCACAAGCGCAAAGATGTCAGATTAGTCACCAAAGAGAACGAAGCAATTAAGCTGACTTCAAAACCAAATTATCAGGACTTCAGAAGATTTCATGATCACCTTTTTGGCATAATGATGAAAAAAAAGAAAGTCAAATTGGACAAACCTGTTTTTATTGGGTTTACTGTTTTAGAATTATCAAAGCTTTTGATGTTAGAATTTCTTTATGACTACTTTAAGCCCCTGTATCCTGAATCCAGAGTACTTTACACAGATACAGATAGTTTTGTTATAGATATCCCTACTGAAGACATCTATAAAGACATGGAAACCGAAGTGGCTAAAGGGCATGCAGGAGGGTATGACACGTCCGATTACCCTAAAGACTCGCCTTTACATTCAATTACTAACAAGAAGGTTTTAGGAAAGATGAAGGATGAATTATCGGGAAAAGGTGATCAAGGAGTTTGTTGGTTTAAGGTCAAAAATGTACAGTATTTCGAGCCAGGAGAAAATCATTAAGAAGGCAAAGGGAATATCCCGCAGTGTTGTGCAGTCAAACATATCACATGACAACTACAAAGAAGCATTGTTTGGCAATAAGACTTTTCATCATGACAACGTAAAACTGCGATCTAATCTACATGAGATCAACACAACAGTTGTAACAAAGAAGTCGTTAGACAGAACAAACACAAAACGTGTGTTTGTTAATCCAGAGTTTTCATATGCATATGGACATTATAGAACCGTAAAATAATTAAAGCGGAACTGTGTCTGGTGGGATTATCTGCAGTTCTTCCTTCACAAAAGATCTTTGAGGAGCTGGTTGTTTTGTTGTGCCAGTTTCTCGTAAATAATACAGGGGGCGGATTCATCTTTACAATTCTTTTTATTTCATATGGATCAACACTCCAAACTGGATCTGTTGCCCTGATGCGAGTGTCCCCTTCTTGCTTCCCCCGGTAAATAAAGGTACCTTACTTTTAAACCAAACGGTAATAGTTTGCCGGATGAAGACTCTCCTTCAGCAACATCTATTGTTTGTTTTTGATTGCTTGTACTGGTTTTAACCCTTTAAATTCTTCATTATTCATTGCGCGCAAAACTGAGGGCAGTCTTCTGACCCATTCTGTGTTGCGAGAATTGTCAATCAGCTCTCTGTGATACTGGTAGGAAAAAAGTCTTTCAGCTAACTGTTTGTTAAAGTTTTCAACTAAAGCCTGTGATCTGTGAACTCCTGGAATGCCTCTTTAATGGTAACTCTATGTTTTAACAATAATTGATTCACTTGGCCTTTAAATTCTTTTCCATCGTCGACTTGAATCATGCGGGGATAAGTTAGCGGGCCTCGTTGATATATCAGCTGTATGGCAACAGCAACAGCAGAAGCACTCTTTTGTGTTAATGGTTCTGCATCTTTGTATCTTGAAGCTATGTCAATGACTGTGAGTGCGTACTTAAATCTTTTTCGTCTAATCCTATCAGAGGGTAAATATAGAAGATCCATTTGATGGGTGTCGTTTGGAGTTGTATTAACAAAGTGTGGTCTCTGTATTCGGCTAGGCGCTGGTAAATAAATTTGCCAAATCGCTTGTTTAGATAACCATTCTTTTGCTGTTTGTTCACTGACTCCAGCTGCTTGGCTTAGCTTTTTAATTGCTGCGATTCCCTTCCAATATCCTTTGGGCGAATAATAGATTTTGTTCATTTTTTATTCAGCCAATATTATGCGCAACAAAATACACAACGGCCATACCAACGACAATAAACCCGATTTCTTGCATCTTTTGTTTTTCTGATGGTTGATAAAAGTCACTGAATTTTGGTGGGGGCAATGTCTTGATTGGTTTGCCTGTTACAAGATAATATTGTTTTATCGCTTGGTCAACATCTTTAAATGTGTAAGCTGCATGCCCCTGTTTTTTCAGTGTGTTATTAATAAAATCTAACTGCTCAAGTCTCTGCTTTTCATAGGCGTCTTGTGCAGCTGCTAGTTCCTCCATAGCTTTGTTAAGCCCTTTTTCTCTCGCCGTCATCCCGCAGTTTACTAAATGCGAAATTACTTCCGCTAAAAGCAAGCGCATTCACCACAGCGCCGCCTATCATCATTACGAGTGAAGCCATTTTTTATAAATGTATTTTTCTTACATATTTATATTGTCCGGAATTATTCCTTGCTTAACTAGAAAATCTTTCGTAGCAAACGAAGCTGCAATGATAGCAATTAGCTTTGCTGAATCCTCAAAGTCTAGTTTGCCAAGATCTGCTGGTTTAATTCTTAACAAGCTTTTACCAAGCATTGAGTATCCTACACTTAGGCCTCCAATAACAGCAGAATGGTATACAAGGTTAGCAACAGTTTTTTCGGTGCTCATTTTTATAAAATAAAATAATTATAATTATTAAAAAACATGAACAGTGATGATCTACTACAGCTACAAGGTGGCCTAAACCTTCCTGAACTTATGAATGACCAAGTTGATGACCAAGCTATTATGCCCAAAAAGGAAAGGTTGTATTCTTTGGCAGCATGTGGAAAAACAAAACAGTTCCTCGGAACTGAATTCAGCATTGAACAGATTCAGCAGATGTCTCCACAAGACATTATAAAGTATCATAACAGGTATGAAGCGCAGCTGGGGTCTAGAATGGTGAAAAGTGTGGGGCAAACGGTTCTTAGTTTGTACACTAAACTAGTCAGTAGATTTGCCCCCATTGATTCTGAACAAGATCTTACGTATGATTTAACGCAAGATCCGGTTTTAACAAAGTCATTAGAGTCTTCTAGGGTGTGATCTGTATTACAGATTTGGAACATTGTTATCGCCATTAATCATGGGATTAATAACTTTTAATCATATAGATTTTGTTTCCCTTCAAAATGAACGAGCTGGAAATCAGCAGAATCAGAAAACATTGAATCAGGTGGAGAAAGTAACCAAGCCAGAAAATCAGCAGAAAACGCTGAATCAGGTGGAGACCATTAAAAATCCTGGGCGTGTTGAAGCAGGAAAAAAATTAGCAGAGTGGAACAGACAAAAAAAATTAATGTTACAGAATATGACTCATCATGAAAACATAACACCGCCAACGCCAGAACAAGTTTTATTCAATGCCAGCTATAAAAACTCCATGTGATTCAAGGGCCCCGAAGTCTTCATGGTATATTGAACTTAAAACTGTTGCCATTTTTGGCGCCCTTGCTGCTGCTGGGGGCTGTTATTACGGTTATAAAATATATACACAATGGCAACAGAAACAAAAGCAATCAAAAAATCTGAACCACTAAATACAGAAAAAGACAACTGCACGCCAAAACTGCCAACAACAAAAGATCATTTTGATCCATTTCAGATGGAATAATATTTTAAGAACTTAATTTTAAATTTTTTTAATAAAAATAGATCATGGCGTATTATAAAATGATAAAGTCAATAAATAAAGACATGGAGTCTATAAAAGACATTTCCATAGACCAGAATTGTAATCAATGCGGTTGCTTAGGATGTAAGAATTTCATTAAGATCTATGCTGACCGATCTTGCGCAGAGAACGCTGAGCAAGATAATTCTCAGCGATGACGCGTTTTTGAGGCGTGTGTGTACTATATTAGTCATCTACTATTTAAGACAAAAACATAGAACGTATTTTTTGATAATTATAGATAACTGAATAAGAACTTGGTTGTACTTAAAGGACGACTTAATTACATTCTTGAAGTAACTTAATCAAGAACTTAATTAAAAACTTAATCAAGAACTTATTAAGAACTTGAAGTAACTTAATTAAAAACTTAATTAAGAACTTGGGGTGACTTAATTAAAAACTTAATTAAGAACTTGGGGTGACTTGGGGTAGGAGTGTGTGTGTGGTGTACACAGGGGTGGTGGTGGAAGGATGTGCGTGCGTGGGGTGGGGGTGGGGGGTGTGCATGCGTGGTGGGGGTGTGGGGTGGGGGGTGTGCATGCGTGGGTGGGGGTGTGGGGTGGGGGGTGTGCATGCGTGGGTGGGGGTGTGGGGTGGGGGGTGTGCATGCGTGGGGTGGGGGTGAGCAGGAGTTTACCTCCCTTAGTGTCCGCACATAGCAAGTACAGGCAGTACTGCAGCCCTCTTGCTGCTATAAATAGGCGTTCACCGCATGAACGGTTATTTATAGCAAGGTGGATTTTACTGCAGCCCTCTTGCTACTAAAATAAGGCGTTCACGGCATGAACGGCTATTTATAGTAGCAGTCAGCAAGGCTAATTTTACTGCAGTCCTCTTGCTACGAAAAATAAGGCGTTCACAGCATGAACGGCTATTTATAGTAGCAGTCAGCAAGGCTGACTTCACCGCAGGTTGCCTCCCACAACAAAGAGTTTCATTATACTTTCCTTCTCGCCACAAAAAAGTTTATACCACACCCCTCCTCTTTTTTCTGCATCAGTTTTCTTGCATATAAGTCATCAATATTCATGTGCGTTCGTAAAAATGAACGCCATGTCTCAGTTGGTTTTGATCTTTGAAACATTGTTTGCGCCTTTTCAAGGGAGTGACCCATAATCAGAGCATATGGATAGTTTTTCTTTCGCCAAGTTTTAGTAAAAATGGAATCATTTCGTCAACAGTCGAAAGATTATCAAAGCCATCAACATCTCTTCAGTAATATTGCCCAAATCTCTTTCTAAATCTCTTTTGGAACCAACAAGCTTTCAGGTAGCTGTGTAGTTCATCAATGTTAGTTTCCGTTTTTCTTTCACCCCCACCTTCCAAAAACGCAATACTGCTCTTTGGCTTACAAGGTAAAAAACAGCGCTCACCTAGTTTTCTTTTGTTTATATACTCCATCATAAGCTTGTAGTATTGCATATGATCCTCCATAACAAGAAGTTGTTCCTCTGTAAAAAAAAGCACGTCCGTCTCCATTGGAAGCCATTTGGCTAAAATGGCGGTCGTGTCAACACTGCCACGTCGACGTGGTACTCAAGAATATTCGAGAACATTTTCTGATGCAATGTTGCAAGTTGACCTCGTGTCGCTCGGCCTGCGCTGTGTTCTATGTGAACGAAGGCCTCTCGTCTGCGCCAGCCGTGCCATAGCATAAATTAAGTGATCAGGTTTCAGCCTCGTGTCTGCCTGTCTGTGTGGGCAAAGTTTTGTAGGTAGAAATTTGCTGGTGATTCTCTCTCTCTCCCCACGCTGTAATTAACATACTGCGAAGTAATCGGATAGCCTAGTGCACCCACCGTGTATATGGG
This sequence comes from Conus ventricosus, assembly GCA_018398815.1. Taxonomy (NCBI): domain Eukaryota; kingdom Metazoa; phylum Mollusca; class Gastropoda; order Neogastropoda; family Conidae; genus Conus; species Conus ventricosus. The sequence goes on along the minus strand of CM031613.1, from coordinate 74,479,183 downwards.
CGCGTTCAGCCACAACTGCTTTTCCCCTGCGTTACTCTATGGGGCGTGTTCAGTCCCGGCTACTTTCCCCTACGCTACTCTCTGAAAACTTTAGTAAATTAGTATTAAAACGGATAACCCTGCACAGTATGTTTGTTTGTAGATAATCGTTATTTTTTGGTTATTGAAGTCTTGCTTGTCAGAGAACAGTAATATGCCAATCCTAGGGCACTTTCGCCCGAAAACTGGTGAGGACGAAGTGAGTCAGGATTGGCATATTACTGTTCTCTCACGGTCAGCGCTGGGGTGTAGAGTCTTCGGGGAGAGGTCGGACTGCGGGAGGCCACGGTCAGCGTCGGGTGTGCAGAGTCTTCCAGGGAGGTGTCAGCCTGCGAGGGGCCACGTACAGCGCCGAGGACTGGAGCTTTCTGGGCCAGGATGGGTTGTCCCATGGTTGTGGTAGAAGGGGTGTAGCGTTAGGCAGTAGGGTTAGAGGTGTTAGCTACTGCCTCCTTTTAGGACGTAGTGGCCAGCACAGTGTAGGGTACTTGTCGTTGCCTCCTTTAGGGACGCAGCGACCAGTTTGGTAGTGATCCGGGTCAAAGAGAAGGGCGAGTCCTGGGGAGAGGTGTGGGGGGTAGTAGTAGTTTAGAGATTAGAGTCCCTTGGGTTAGTCCTTGTCCCTAGTAGTTAGCCACCACGTGTGCGGGCTATCTCTGCATCCCTAGGTCGCAATGATATACCGCAACTGGT
>CM031613.1:74460654-74477451 GCA_018398815.1 Conus ventricosus | reverse complement strand
CATGCAGAAAGTGCGAAATAATGTTCTAATAATCTAAACTTATCTGAATCAAAGCCCCTGAGCCAACAACAGTAGACTCGCCACAATTGTTGGATTTGTGGTTTAGGCCTCTCATCAGACGCAGAGAATCCAAAAGTAAGAGCCCATGATCACATTAGCGGAAAGTTCAGAGGAGCAGCCACAGTAAATGCAATCTTAAACTAAAGTTTAAACCCAAAGACATGGAAGCTGCCTGTATTCTTTCATAACTTGCGAGGTTACGACTCTCATCTTATAATGAAAGCAGTGGACGATGCCTTCAGGGTGTCATGCATTGCACAGCATCAGAAAAGTACATGTGCTTTAATCTAAATTTAACTGTCTTTTTTGACTCTATGCAGCACATGATGGGTTCATTAGAGGCGCTGGCTATGTCCTTAAAGTCTGCCCAAAAACGGAAGAATTTTTTGACCCAACTCTCGTTAGAAAGGGCGTTTACCTTATGAGTACATGAACGTTGGGAAAGGTTTGACGAAGATACACTTCCACCTAAAGGCGCTTTTCTTTTCTAGTCTCAGAGGAAAGGGACATCAGCGATTCTGATTACCGCATGCTCAAGAGCGTGGCAGAAGTTAAAAGTTTTTAAAACGATGGGAGACTATCATGCTCCTACTTAATGGCTGATTATGGTTTGTTGGCGGAGTCTTAGAAAATTACAGAAAGACCTGCATGAAACATATAGCCTGGATCCTGCGCATTATTTCTGCGCCCGGGATGAGCTGGGATGCTTTTTTAAAGTTTACTGAGTACAGATTGATTTATTGTCAATTTACCAATGATTCAATGAGGGAAAACGGATTGCGTGGAGGAATTAGAAATGGCGTCGCATCATTACTGTAAAGCAAACAACAAATACTTGGACACTATGATCCAAGTAAAAGGTCTAACTATCCCCATGTATTTAGATGCAAACAATCTGTACGGATGGGCAATGGCGCAATCACTTCCGTTACGCAACTTTAAAATGTACACAGGCGGCGATCCGAATAATATTCAAAAGGCATTAAAGTGGTTGGGCAGTTTGACGCCTGATCAACAGCGTGGTTTCATTCTAGAAGTTGATTTAGAATACCCTCATGAACTCCATGACCTGCATAATGACTATCCATTAGCAGCAGAAAGTCTAAAGATGGATCCAAGAGAAACCCCCTAAACTTGTGCCTAATCTTCGAGGCAAAAAAAATTATGTCTGTCATTACAGACTTCTACAATTTTATTTAAGACAGGGTTGAAGTTGACAGCGTTCATCGCATAATTGCTTTTGATCAAGAACAGTTCATGAACCATACATCATGAAGAACACTGATCTCAGAACTAAATCCACAAAAGCTTCAGAAAAAGACTTTTTCAAGCTGATGAACAACAGCTTTTTGGGAAAGACTATGGAGAATCCGCACAAGCGAAAGATGTCAGTTAGTCACCAAAGGAACGAAGCAATTAAGCTGACTTCAAAACCTAATTATCAGGACTTCAGAAAATTTCATGATCAGCTTTTGGCATAATGATGAAAAAAAAGAAAGTCAAATTAGACAAGCTTGTATTTATTGGGTTACTGTTTAGAATTATCAAAGCTTTTGATGTTAGAGTTTTTTTTATAATATTTTAACCCTCGTATCCTGAGTCCAGAGTACTTTACACAGAAAACAGACAGTTTGTTATAGATATCCCTACTGAAGAATCAATAAAGACATGGAATTAGAAGTAGCTAAAGGGCATGCGGGATGGTATGACACATCTGATTCCCCTAAAGATTCGCCTTTGCATTCAATTACTAACAAGAAGGTTTTAGGAAAGATGAAGAATGAATTATCTGGAAAGGTGATCAAGGAGTATGTGGGGTAAGGTAAAAAATGTACAGTATTTCGAGCCAGGAGAAAAATCATTAAAAAAAGCAAAGGGAATTATCTCGCAGCGTTGTGCAGTCAAACATATCACATGACAACTACAAAGAAGCATTTTTTTGGCAATAAGACTTTCCATCATGACAACGTAAAACTGGCGATCTAATCTACATGAGATCAACACAACTGTTGTAACAAAGAAGTCATTAGATAGAACAAACACAAAACGAGTATTTGTTAACCCAGAGTTTTCATATGCATATGGACATTGGAGAACCGAAAATTTAAATTAAAGCGGAACTGTGTCTGGCGGGATATCTCCCGTTCTTCTTTCACAAAAGATCTTTGAGGAGCTGGTTGTTTTGTTGTGTCAGTTTCTCGTAAATAATACACGGGCGGATTCATCTTTACAATTCTTTTTATTTCATATGGATCAACACTCCAAACTGGATCTGTTGCCCTGATGCGAGTGTCCCCTTCTGCTTCCCCGGTAAATAAAGGTACCTTATTTTCAAACCAAACGGTAATAGTTTGCGGGATGAAGACTCTCCTTCAGCAACATTTATTGTTTTTCTTTTGATTGCTTGTACTGGTTTTAGCCCTTTAAATTCTTATTATTCATTGCGCGTAAAACTGAGGGCAGTCTTCAAACCCCATTCTGTGTTGCGAGAATTGTCAATCAGCTCTCTGGATACTGGTAGGAAAAAAGTCTTTGGGCTAACTGTTTGTTAAAGTTTTAACAAAAGCCTGTGATCTGTGAACTCCCGAATGCCTCTTTTAAGGGTTTAACTCTATGTTTCAACAATAATTGATTCCACTTGCCTTTAAATTCTTTCATCATCGACTTGAATCATGCGAGGATAAGTTAAGGGCCCGTTGGAATATTAGTTTATAGCAACAGCAACAGCAAAGCACTCTTTTGTGTTAATGGTTCCGCATCTTTGTTATCTTGAAGCTATTCAATGACTGTGAGTGCGTACTTAAATCTTTTTTCGTCTAATCCTATCAGAGGGTAAATATAGAAGATCATTTGATGGGTGTCTTTTTGGATTTTGTATTAACCAAAGTGTGGTCTCTGTATTCGGCTAGGGCTGTAAATAAATTTGCCAAATCGCTTGTTTAGATAACCATTCTTTTGCTGTTTGTTCACTAACTCCAGCTGCTTGGCTTAGCTTTTTAATTGCTGCGATTCCCTTCCAATATCCTTTGGGCGAATAATAGATTTTGTTATTTTTTATTCAGCCAATATTTGCGCAACAAAATACACAACGGCCAAAACCAACGACAATAAACCCGATTTCTTGCATCTTTTGTTTTTCTGATGGTTGATAAAAGTCACTGAATTTTGGGGGGGCAATGTCTCGATTGTTTGCCTGTTACAAGATAATATTTTTTTTATTGCTTGTCAACATTTTTAAATGTGTAAGCTGCATGCCCGTTTTTTCAGTGTGTCATTAAAAAAATCTAACTGCTCAAGTCTCTGCTTTTCATAGGCGTCTTGTGCTGCAGCTAGTTGCTCCATAGCTTTGTTATGCCCTTTTCTCTCGCCGTCATCTCGCAGTTTTACTAAATGCGAAATTTACTTCCGCTAAAAGCGAGCCATTAACCACAGGCCGCCTATCATCATTACGAGTGAAGCCATTTTTATAAATGTATTTTTTATTTACATATTTATACTGTCTGGAATTATTCCTTGCTTAACTAGAAAATCTTTCGTGGCAACGAAGCTGCAAGATAGCAATCAGCTTTGCTGAATCCTCAAAGTTAGTTTGCCAGATCTGCTGGTTTAATTCTTACAAGCTTTTACCAAGCATTGGTATCCTACATTAGGCCTCCAAAACAGCAGAATAGTATACAAGGTTAGCAACAGTTTTTTCGGTGCTCATTTTTATAAAATAAAATAATTATAATTATTAAAAAACATGAACAGTGATGATCTACTACAGCTACAAGGTGGCCTAAACCTTCCTAAAACTTATGAATGACCAAGTTGATGACCAAGCTATTATGCCCAAAAAGGAGAGGCTGTATTCTTAGCAGCATGTGGGAAAAACAAAAAAAGTTCCTCGGAACTGAATTTAGCATTGAACAGATTCAAAAGAAAGTCCGCCACAAGACATTTTAAAGTATCTAAACAGGTATGAAGCGCAGCTGGGTCTAGAATGGTGAAAAGTGTGGGGCAAACGGTTCTTAGTTTGTACACTAAACTATCAGTAGATTGCTCCCCCTTGATTCTGAACAAGATCTTACGTATGATTTAACGCAAGATCCATTTTAACAAAGTCATTAGAGTCTCTAGGATGTGATCTATACTACAGATTTGGAACATTGTTATCGCCATTAATCATGGGATTAAAACTTTTAATCATATAGATTTTATTTCCCCTTTAAAATGAACGAGCTGGAAAATCAGCAGAATCAGAAAACACTGAATCCCGGTGGAGAAAGTAACCAAGCCAGAAAATCAGCAGAAACGCTGAATCAGGTGGAGACCATTAAAAATCCTGGGCGTGTTGAGGCAGGAAAAAAATACAGAGTGGAACAGGCAAAAAAAATTAATGTTACAGAATATGACTCATCTGAAAACATAACACCGCCAACGCCAGAACAAGTTGATTCAATGCCCGCTATAAAAACTCCATGCAAATTTAAGGGCCCCAAAGTCTTCATGGGATATTGAACTTAAAACTGTTGCCATTTTTGGCGCCCTTGCTGCTGCTGGGGGCTGTTATTACGGTTATAAAATATATACACAATGGCAACAGAAACAAAAGCAATCAAAAAAATCTGAACCACTAATACAGAAAAGACAACTGCACGCCAGCACCGCAAATAACAAAAGATCATTTTGATCCATTTCAGATGGAAAATATTTTAAGAACTTAAATTTAAATTTTTTTAATAAAAATAGAACATGGCGTATTTTAAAAAAATGATGGTGTCAATAAATAAAGACATGGAGTTTTATAAAAAGCATTTCCATAGACCAGAATTGTATTTAATGCGGTTGCTTTGGATTGTAAGAACTTCATTAAGATCTATGCTGACCGATCTTGCGCAGAGAACGCTGAGCAAGATATTCTCAGCGATGACGCGTTTTTTGAGGCCGTGTGTGTTTCTATATTAGACATTATATTTAAGACAAAAAACATAGAAAAGTTTTTTTTTTGATAATTATAAGATAATGAATAAGAACCCTTGGTTGTTTCTTAAAGGACGACTTAATTACATTCTTGAAGTAACTTAATCAAGAACTTAATTAAAAACTTAATCAAGAACTTATTAAGAACTTGAAGTAACTTAAATTAAAACTTAATTAAGAACTTGGGGGGACTTAATTAAAAACTTAATTAAGAACTTGGGGTGATTGGGGGCAGGAGTGTGTGTGGTGTACACAGGGGGGGTGGGGTGGGGGGACGTGCGTGCGTGGGGTGGGGGTGTGGGGTGAGGGTGTGCAGCGTGGGGTGGGGGTGTGGGGGGGGGGGTGTGCATCGTGGGTGGGGGTGTGGGGGGGGTGTGTGCATGCGTTGGGGTGTGGGGTGTGGGGTGGGGTGTGCAGGAGTTACCTCCCTTATGTCCGCACATAGCAAGTACAGGCAGTACTGCGCCCTCTTGCTGCTATAAATAGGCGTTCACCGCATGAACGGTTATTTTATAGCAAGGCGGATTTTACCGTAGCCCTCTTGCTACTATAAATAGGCGTTCCCCCGCATGAACGGTTATTTATAGCAAGACGGATTTTTACCGCAGCCCTCTTGCTACTAAAATAAGGCGTTCAGGCCCTGAACGGCTATTTATAGTAGCAGTCAGCAAGGCTAATTTTACTGCAGTCCTCTTGCTACGAAAATTAAGGCGTTCACGGCATGAACGGGTATTTATGTAGCATCAAACAAGGCTAATTTTACTGCAGTCTCTTGCTAAAGAAAATAAGGGTTCACAGCATGAACGGCTTTTTTATAGTAGCAGTCGAAGGGACTTCAAGCAGGGCCTCAAAACAAAGAGTTTCATTATACTTTCCTTTTCGCACAAAAAAAGTTTATACCCACCCTCCTCTTTTTTCTGCATCAGTTTTCTTTTGCTATAAGTCATCAATATTCATGTCGTTCGTAAAAAAAGAACGCCCCTGTCTCAGTTAGTTTTGATCTTTGAAACATTGTTTTCGCCTTTTCAAGCAGTGACCCATAATCAAGCATGATGGATAGTTTTTCTTTCGCCAATTTTAGTAAAAAGAGCACCACTTTTTAAAAATGGAATCATTTCGTCAACAGTCGAAAGATTATCAAGGCCATCAACATCTCTTTTAGTAATATTGCCCAAATTCTTTCTAAATCTCTTGTGGGAACAACAAGCTTTCAAGGTGCTGTGTAGTTCTTCAATGGTTAGTTCTCGTTTTTCTTTCCCCCCTTCCAAAAACGCAATACTGCTCTTTGGTTACAAGGTAAAAAACAGCGTCACCTAGTTTTCTTTGTTTATATACTCCCTCATAAGCTTGTAGTATTGCATATGATCCCATAACAAGAAGTTGTTCCTCTGTAAACAAAGCACGTCCGTCTCCATTGGAAGCCATGGCTAAAATGGCCGTCGTGTCAACACTGCCACGTCGACGTAGTACTCAAGAATTTCGAGAACATTTTCTGATGCAATGTTGCAAGTTGACCTCGTGTCGCTCGGCCTGCACTGTGTTCTATGTGAACGAAGGCCTCTGTCTGCGCTAGCCGTGCCATAGCTAAATTAAGTGATCAGTTTCAGCCTCGCGTCTGCCTGTCTGTGTGGGCAAAGTTTTTGTAGGTAGAAAATTAGTCAGAAAGTGTGTGCGGGTTTTATGACATTTAATTGAGAGAGAAAGAAAGAGAAAGAGTGTGTGTGCGTGTGTGTGTGTATGTGTGTGTGTTAGTGTGTGTGTGTGGTGCCCGCCTCTCTGTCTGTCTGTCTGTCTCTCTCTGTCTCTCTCTTCTCTGTCTGTCTGTCTGTCTGTCTGTTCTGAGGGCAACTTAACTTAACGGCTTTTTCAGGGTTTCTCTCTATTCCCACGCTGTAATTAACATATGCGAAGTAATCGGATAGCCTAGTGCACCCACCGTGTATATGGGCGCGTCCAGCCACAACTGCTTTTCCCTGCGTTACTCTATGGGGCGTGTTCAGTCCCGGCTACTTTCCCTACGCTACTCTCTGAAAAATTTAGTAAATTAGTATTAAAACGGATAACCCTGCACAGTATGTTTGTTTGTAGATAATCGTTATTTTTTGGTTATTGAAGTCTTACTTGTCAGAGAACAGTAATATGCCAATCCTAGGGCACTTTCGCCCGAAAACTGGTTTGAGGGCGAAAGTGAGTTAGGATTGGCATATTACTGTTCTCTCCATATCATCCCCAATCGAATGGCATGGTTGAACGATTCAATGGAACTTAAAGTCCATGCTAAGAAAGGTTGCAAGGCAGAAACCCCAGGAATGGGATCGTTTCATACTGGCTTTGCTTTTCGCGTACAGGAAAATGCCGAACAAAACACTGGGATTCTCACCATGGGGTCCTTTGGATCTACTGATGACACAATGGACAAATAAGACGGACACACCTGACAGTAAAACTGTCTACCAATACGTTTATGAACTGCATAATCGTTTGAAGGATGCATGTAAGCTTGCTCAACAGTCAGCTGATAGAAAAAATAGATATGTACAAGGTCTTTGCAGATAGAAAAGCAAAGGCACGTTCCTTCAGTGTAGAGGATAATGTCCTTGTACTACTTACTGATGAACATAACAAACTTCGTGTTATGTGGAAGGGTCATTTTCAGGTGGTCGAAAAACTTTCTGCAGTTAATTATAAGATCAAAATGGCAAACACTGAGAAGGTATTCCACGTGAACATGTTGAAGAAGTATGTTGAGCGTACAAATGTTGCCATCAACCAGTCAGTTGAATGGATATATCCTATGTCAAAAACTGATGTCAACACGACAGATAATATCAGTGATGATTCTGTACCCGATATAACGTACAAGGACAGATCAAAGGTTGTGAAAACAGCAAATGTAGGATTGTTAACATCTACCAGTGCAGATGATGTTGTACCCCTTCTTACTCTGTCTATCAAAGGTGAAACCTATGATGATGTGGTTCTGTCGAGTGATTTGTCTGCAAGTCAGACAGAACAGCTCGAAGACATTTTGAAAGATTTTCAGGATGTGTTGACAGATACCCCAGGTACAGTGACAGGTATTGAACCCATAGTATTCAGTTAAGTACTGATATACCAGTGCGAACCAGACCATACCCCCTCCCACTTGCAAAAAAAGAGGTTGTTGAGAGAGAAATTAAAGTAATGCTGGATTCAAAGGTCATGGAACCTTCTACATCTCATAAATTTGAAATGGTGTTCTGAGGAAGAAAAAGCACATATTTGCAGCAATCAAGGCGATAGTCGATGGAATTGTTTTTGGCCGTCTGAAATCCTGGGTGGATTGTTGTAAAGAAAGACACTTGCCCAGTGTGGAAGATCTGACAAGAGACCAGAGAAGAACGCTATTGCCAGCCCCAACAACATGCACGGAACAAAGTAAACTTCACCCATGGCTATCCATGGCCAAATTGTGTCAGAAAACCATTTGTACGTTTCTGACACATCAGGACAGCATATTTCAAAACACGATCCTATGTCATATCCATATACAGCTCACCAGTTGTATTGGTGGACAAACCTGATGGGTCGGTGTGGTTCTGCATCGATTACAGGAAATTACACAAGATCACTGTGTTCGATGCCGAGTCCATTCCAGACATTGAAGAACTTCTGTGTCGGCTCTCAGAAGGAAATCATTTTGTGAAAATAGACTTAACTAAAGGATACTGGCAGATCCCAATGGCTGAATCTAACAAGGAAAAGACAGCATTTCAGACACCTGTGGTCTTTTCCAATGGACGAAAATGCCATTCGGCTTGCAAAATGCCCCAGCTTCTTTTGCCAGAATGATGCGAGCCCTGAAACTCAATGAATGTGGCGCAGTCAGCTTTTTTGACGACATTTTGTTGGCTGCAAAGTTATGGAGTGACCTCCTTTCTAACTTACGAGTTGTTTTTTTTTCCAGACTCAGAAGTTTTGGTTTAACTGCGAGACCATCCAAAATTCGTGCCGGTTTTCAAACTCTCGAGTTTTTGGGTCACACTATTTCAGTGGGAAAAATGATGCCAGAAGGAAGGAAAGAGGAATTCAAATTTACTATTGAACCAGTGCCTGGAACACAAAATGTTATAGCGGATTTGGTGTCACGTATATGAATATTCATGGACAGATGTAACTATCTTCAAAGGAAAGACTACTTCTGCTGTTTTGTCTTTCATTTTGATCACAGTGTGTTCACTTAGTGAATTGTATGCTACTGCCTATTTAAATCAAGTGGTGTTTATGCTTAATTTGCTTGTTAAAGTGACTATATGTTTTACAAGCAAAAACTGCTTGATGTTGATGTATTACACATCTATTCTTTGCTTTATTCCTTTGTAATCAATGAAACCATCATCATGTACTATGTCACACTGTCACTTTTGCACACACGCATTCATGACAGCATTTACTCCATACGCACACGCAATCTTTCCAATCAACCAAAAGGCGCACTACCGAATGTTTTTTCTTCTCCCCTCTCCTTCGGGGAAAAACACTTTACTAAATAACATCAAACAATTTATAAACAGATTTTATACATGCATCCTTGTAACCAATTTTCCCATTTACATCAATACAAGTTTCTGTAAAGTCATGGCCTTCACATAACACTGGCCCAAGATCCAGACCAGGAGAATAAGTAATTATTTCAATCATTGATGCTATGCCTGCATCAGATATAAGACTCGCTCCATACTGTCATGATTCCCTGTCTCTCTCAAACAGCGTATCGGTCCCTTGAATTCTCCCGTCACTGGAGATATGATAAGTTCCGACTCCTCTCCCTTCAATTCTCCTGTCACTGGAGAGATGATGAGTTCCAACTCCTCTCCCTGGAGTCTTTAATTGCTGGGGCTGAACTACCGGTGTGTTCCCCACACCATGGCCATCTTTAACCACCTCACGGGGTGGAAAAGTGAAGGGCGAAGGTGAAGGGCTGAAACACGAATAAGGTTCGTGTAAGTAACCTGCTTCCCAAGTCAACATATTCTTTCTTTCTCTTTTCTTTAGGCTTTCCCCTGTAGCTTTCCCCAACTATCTATGGCTCACCTGGTAATGACTGGTCAGCAGTGAGGACCAGCGTCCTGACAGGTTCGAGTCTCTAGGCCATCTGCTGGGCTAAAACCGATTCTTTCCTCCCTCCTCCTAGTGGGTGCATACTCAGTGTTCAAAACACATGACCAGCACCTTACCAGCCCTTATTAAACTATCTCTCAGTGGTCACTTTCACCCAATGACCACGTTTGTTTATTTAATGAGTCATTCTCACAATTATTTAGGGACGCCCGCTACACTAGTCAAGCCACATGAATATTCTTCCTTTTCAGTAGTGGCATGGGGAAATGATTCATATCACTAAACTACATGTGATGGAGCGTCACATGCCTTGATGTGAGGCTACGTCACATGACATACTATGCTTGTGAAGGTGAATATATATGTGTCACAAGCAAATAACACTTTAGAAATGTATATCGACATATTGTGATTGGGTTGTGACACAAACCTATTGTTTTTATTAGTCCATTGTCAACAATGGAAAATATGTTTGACTTTTCGATGGACTGTAACATTACATGTGGAAAAAAAACTGTTTATTTTGTTTACATGTCTCTTGAGAAACATTTACACTTTGAAATATTCTCATTTTTATGAGGGTGTTGAAACATATGATGTGAGACAAGGGTAAAGGGAAAAATGTGCTTCACATCTTGATATATAAACACAATTTGTACTTTGAATTGTCTATATCCCTAATTGTTTTGCCCATGTAATTTGTGAAATGTAATTTGTGACATGTGCTGATGAATTATGAATTTTTTTTTATAGAAAGACTGAACTTTTGAAAAATGGTATTTATGGTGGATCATGATGGTTGATTCTATACGTTGATGAGTAATCTAGTGAATCGTGTGTGATGGATGCATATTTTGTGATTCATGGCTGAAGATTGGTTTTAAGTGAAGTTGTATATCTTTTTTAAAAAAATGGGGTTTTTAAACAAAACAATTTCATCCCAGGATGGGGGGGGGGGGGGGGGGGGTGTCATGTGATGTAGCCTCACATCAAGGCATGTGACGCTCCATCACATGTAGTCTAGTGATATGAATCATTTCCCCCATGCCAGAACTGAAAAGGAAGAATATTCATGTGGCTTGACTAATGTAGTGGCGTCCCCAATAATTGTGAGGATTACTCAGTAAAATAATCAAGAGTCGTCATTGGGTGAAAGTGACCACTGAGAGATAGTTTAATAAGGGCTGGTAAGGTGCTGGTCATGTGTTTTGAACACTGAGTATGCGCTCACTAGGAGGAGGGAGGAAAGAATCAGTTTTAGCCCAGGAGATGGCCTAGAGACTCGAACCTGTTAGGACGTTGGTCAAGGGGTCCTCACCGCTGACCAGTCATTACCAGCCCTTCACCCTTCACCCTTCACCCCGTCAGCTATTCCTCCTCTGACATGGGTGGTTAACGATGGTCATGGTGTGGGGAACACACCGGTAGTTCAGCCCCAGCAATTAAAGACTCTGGGTAGAGGAGTCGGATCTCATCATTTCCCCAGTGACTGGAGTGTTCAGGGAGCATGTGCTTTTTTGGATGCAGGCAGGGCATCACGATGGTTTGGGGCGAGTGCTTACTCTGATGCAGCTATGGCATCATGATCGGATAAATCGTTTATTCTCCTGGTCTGGATCTTGGGCCAATGTTGTATGAAAGGCCATGACATTATATTCTTGGAGGATGTGTGTATTCTTTCTCTGGTAAGGAGGAATCTTGTAGGAATTTATTGATTTCAATTCGTGACTTGATTTATCTCTCAGTGTGAAGAGAAATAGAGAAACGTGTATAGAATTTGTTTGATAAATGCGGGAGTATGTTGAACGTTGTCTGGATTGTTCAATTCATTTAGTAAAGCGTTTTGCCCAGAGGGGAGGGGGAGAAGAAAAAAACATTCTGTAGTGCGCCTTTTGGTTGACTGGAGGGATTGCGTGTGTGTATAGAGTAAATGCTGTCATGAAAGCGTGTATGCAAGAGTGACAGTGTGACACCCAGTTATCTTCCATCCCATCACTGAGTACAAAACCATCATAGAGTGCCTTAGGCAGGCAGAATGTGCTACACAGGAAGTGGGACAAGAATACGTGATTATCACCTTTGATCTGCGGGCATGCCTGAATGCATATCCCCTTGTCTGGAGCCAGCCTCAGGAGGTACGAGAAACATTCTCTTTGGCATCTTTCACCTCATTTCGGCATGTCTCAAAATGATAGGCAAAAGAATGAATGGAAGTGGTCTGTCTGACATTCTTGTGGAAGCAGAGATCATCAGCTCAGGTTCCTTGAAAGGCATCGAGACAGGGAAACATCATGATCGTGCTTTGCACTGCCACAAGACAATGCTTGAATGTCTGGAACGTGTGATGCTGGCAAAGTACCTGAGCATGGCAGGAACTGACAGTGACTTTCCTGTCCTGTCTGAAGAAACCACAACCCTGCTTGCTGCAACAACGGCATCCTCAGTGCGTGACTCTGTCAGGCAGCTGCTTGAAGACAACGCTGTGGACGACTTCGTCAGAGACTATGAACAGTACAGAGAAGAGGTGAGACGAGGGAAGAATGGAGAAAAAAAACTCCCCAGTTCTGGCTGACGTACTATGGATCATATCTGGCTTGTGCTGTCCCTCTTGATGCTGTGAAGATGAATGACTTTGAGCTGTATGCCCAGTGCCCACTAGTGATGCCTGATCTGTTCTTCAGCTTTGGAGGTCAGAACTATGCGAGGTATCTCACATTCTTTGGGCTCTTCATTGCCAACATTGAAGTCTCACACCCAGGGGCTACAGAGCTGCTGAAGCATGGGGCATTCAGTGTGACAAGATCGTTCATCCCTGGGAATCGATGTGCTGTGGGCAAGAGGATGGAAGAGACCTTCCTGCGCAATGCCAAGAGCAGGGGTGGGGCAGCTGCAGCTGGTGCCGGTCTCACAGGGATTGCATCAAACTATCCAGCCTACCAAAAGTGGGTGAGAACAACTCATGAGAGAACAAAATACAAGTGACATTTGACATGGACGAAATGTCAAGAGACAATGATCTGGACACCCATTACCGTGACCTTCGTCCAACAGAAGTCACCAGCAGTGAAAGGAGCGTGGCAAGAGCAGTTGCAGTAGAAAACTTCACTAACCCATTTGAGGTACATGAAAAGAAGAAGCTGATCATGCTGTCATCGGGTGCCACAGTTCCTGGTGATATTGAACAGGATGTCCTACTACATGCAGAGGCAGCAGGCAGAAGTCAGAAAGCAAACTTCATCACTGAGAGACTACACGTCAGAGAACATTTCTTTCAGCCAATCAAGCAGCTGAAGCTGAAAACTATGGTAGAAAGGCACACTGAAGTCAACTCAGAACAAAGTGACCGAGTACAGGCACCAAGGAAATGTTGCCTTCCAGCTCCTGGTCAAGTCTCAGACTGGTGATCTGAACATGGATCTGAAAGAGCTCATGACCTACCAGCTGACCCCTGTCCCTTACAGCCTGGGGACAGCAGATGGTTATATGGCAAAGACTGACAAGAGCACTGCATTTCACTACCTGACAAAAGAGGCTGAGGATGCACACTTGCTGCCTGTTCATGAAACGTTAATGATCATCGATGGCAATGCAACATTCCATGCTATCAAGCAAGTCCCTCCACATTTTCACCAGATCTGCCAGAAGCTGTACGACATGGTGCCACCATCTGTTGACTTTATGTTCAGCACAGATGTGTACCAAGACTCTTCAGTGAAGTCGATGGAACGAAACAGAAGAGGGTGTGGTGACAAGATCATCCTGGAAGGAGATAGCACAAAGCGACCTGCAGACTGGAAAGCCTTCCTGGCCAGTGATGAGAACAAAGTTCAGTTCACTCAACTGCTACTGACTGACTGAAGCAAGGACTCTTTTGCTGAGAAACACCATGGAAGGAACACAGTCCTTGTCTGTGAAGGGAAAGCATTCAAGCTGACATCAACTGATGGTGAAACGACTGACAAAGAGGAGCTACATACCTTGTCATCTACCCAAGAGGAGACAGACTCACGTGTCATTCTGTACTCTAAGTATGGACAAGAGCAAAGATACAAGTACAATTCTCATGAAGAGTCCTGACACAGATGTGTTTTTCATCCTGTTGCACTTTGCCTGTCAGCTGGATCGTGTGACACTCCTCTTTGATGCAGGCAAAGGCAACAAGAAGCGACTGATAGACATCAGTGACCTTGCCAGAGGACTCACTCAGCCATTCTGCTCCGCTCTTCTGTGGCTGCATGCTTTCATTGGCAAAGGCAAAGTGAAGGCAGTGAAAGTTCTTCAGTAGAAGCCAGCATTCGTGCAGGCCATGGCACAGCTTGGGGACACCTGGGAAGTGAAGGAGGAGATGCTTGACAAGCTGGAGTCCTTCACTTGCTGCATCTATGGAAGGGCACGCTTCAGCAAGGTTGATGACTTGAGACACCACATGCTGAAAGAGAAATGTGGCGAGGAGATCATCACTGCCAGTCAGAATGTAGACCTGGCTATTTTGCCACCATGTCGACGCAGCTTGAACCAACACGTTCACCGCTGCAGTTACCAGGTTGCCATCTGGAAAAATGGAGACCATTCCAGCCAGACATTCCCGGTCCCACAGAAGGCCATGGATGGAGGATGAACAATGGGGTGCTGGAGCCTCTGTGGAGAGAGGAAGAAGAAGAGCTGACTCTGCCTCAGGCTGTCATTGATTACCTGAATGATGTCAGTGACGCGGATGATGAAGATGAAGAAGATGGAGAGTGCATCTTACAAAACGGCCTGGACGATTCATTGGACTCCAGTTCTGAAGATTCTGATGAAGCTTGAAAGTGAAATTTCTGATGCTTCATTGACTGATGATGAAGAGAGAATACAGACAAAATTATGCCTTTGAAAATGATCAAGAAATGTGCTTTCCTGACACCTTGAATACTGTATGTTGTGTTGCGCTATACATATTTGTTGAAAGACTGTTAATGCTACATTTGGTTAAACGAGAATACCAGCAATATTAAACTTGTAATCAACAAAACCATTCTGGACAATTACGAACATAAACTCTCATCAAAACCAAACAATTTGGGGGTTTGAAAGGCTGTCGAAATGGTCGTTTGGTGTCTTTGGCGAAATCTTGAATGTTGGGGGTAGGGGAGATAAATGTGAAACTGTGACTTTATGCATTACTCATGTGGTTCCAGGTGCAGTCAGAAACTACCAAAAGGCATTGTAACGTAATATGATTCATCATAACATTTGATTTTGGCCTTTTGGTTTTGTGGACAACAGTTGACATGCCGCCGATGAAGTGAAAATATCAGTATATAAAAGTTACCCACTACTGCACCCAAACAATGAATGAGAAAAGACTGATCAAGTTACCACCAAGCACACTGATAAAATAAGTAATAAAACTAGCATGAACAAAAGCTGATGTCTTCTTTATTTACAGGAGCTATTTCAAGTTACATTTAAATGGCGCAAGTGAATGTGTTAGAGGGTACCCTTACGCCAAGGGCTGTAAACCCTGTGCATCCCAACGTTTTGATGGAAACATTTTAGATTCGTGTTCAGGACACTCCAAGGAACATTTTGACACAGTCATTATAACCCCTGTGGAGGAGGTGGGGGGTGCTCGGGAGGCCTAGCTGGCTTGCGTACTAATAGTTACGACAGAAGAAAGAAAAAATCTTTTTAAAAGTGTAGCTGTTAAATCTGTTTTTTAAAAAAGGTATATTCATATGCAGCAAGACGCAATCACAACTTAACAGAGATCTGTATGAATTGAAAATAGCATAGGGGGCCGGAATAGCTCAGTTGGTAGAGCGCCGGACTCGAAATCCAAGGGTTGCGGGTTCGAATCTCTGCCTGGTCTTTTCGGTACAGGGGGATTTTTCCCTTGGAGTTTACACTATTTCCCATACAGTCCTTCGAATGAGACT
The DNA here is from genome assembly GCA_018398815.1 of Conus ventricosus. Classification (NCBI taxonomy): domain Eukaryota; kingdom Metazoa; phylum Mollusca; class Gastropoda; order Neogastropoda; family Conidae; genus Conus; species Conus ventricosus. Next base: position 74,461,411 of record CM031613.1, on the reverse strand, counting down.
ATAAACCGAGGTTCCGTGTGTGAACGCACGCATAACATCTTGCACACACGTAAAATCCCATCACCAACTTTCGGAAGAGAAGGCCAGTTTGGCCGTTGGCACGGATGACACGTTACACATAGCATGCACCTTCCCCGAAGATGGAGTGTGGCTGCTTAATGGCAGGATTAAAAACGGCCATACACACAAAACTCCACTCCCTTTGTTGGGTAGATGGGATTAATACTTGTCTGTCCATATTGGGAGTGTCCGCAGGAGTATCAGCCTGCGTATGCAGAAGAAGAAGTAAAAAGCATATTTAAATGCAGCAAGGCGTAATCTTACACTTCAAAGAGATGTATATGAATGAAATAAAAGCATATTTAATACAGCAAGACGTAATCACACAGTTTACAGATACATATATGAATTTTTAAAAAAGTGTATTTATAGAGTTCTATTCTATACTCAAATAAATTTCTATCATACAATGTGAAAGAGCATAATGTAAAGCAATTTCAAAGATCATTTTAAATCAAATTCGTGTTATTGTATGTTGATAAGACGTATGCCAATGGCATTCTCTCTCTCTCTCTCTCTCTCTCTCTCTCTCTCTCGTAAATCATACGTCACTCCATCATGCCATACTACAGAAAATAACATAGTCGTATGCTTGATTTACGATGACATCTTTCAATTCGATCAAAAGCATCATATACATTCCTTGCTAATGAGAGTTTATGTACACACACACACACACACACACACACACACACGC
>CM031613.1:74440654-74458154 GCA_018398815.1 Conus ventricosus | reverse complement strand
CGCTTGTATGTATATGTGTCAATTTATCCGGAATTAGGCAAGTACGCTTCAAACTGAGTGCTACATAGGAGCAAGAGTACTGTAAGTAATGCTAAGTAATTAACAATCTAATATTAAAGGATAGAACATCAAAGGTAAATGCCCACTGGGCTGTGTAACAAACATTTACAAACTGAGGAAAGAAAAGAGTAGTCATTCAAAATCTTGGACACAGATGACGGACTGGATCCGTCAGATAAACTACAAACGCCCGACTTACGATATAATTCCCTTGCTCTTGGACACTTGATTAACAGATGTCCTCCTACTCCGAGTGTTTCTCCACAAATGCATCTAATGTTTTTTACAGTACTTCGTACGAAGGGAATTTAACCTCTGTGTGTGCGTGTGTGTGTGTGTGTGTGTGTGTGTGTGTGTGTGTGTGTGTGTGTGTGTGTGTGTGTGTGTGTGTGTGTGTGTGTGTGTGTGTGTGTGTGTGTGTGTGTGTTCGTGTGGGCGCGCGCGCGCGCGCATGTGTGTGCATGTGTGTGAAAATGTTGATGGGTTGCTGTCATGGCAAGTGATGTGTGTATTGTCATGAATGGAATGGATTTGAGACGGGGGTGAAGTTTCATGTTGAATAGTGCAGTGGGAGATTTTGAAAGAAGAAAGATTGTGAATTAAAGAAGTGTAGCCACAATGTTAGACCATATGTGAATAGCGCTTAAATCCCCACCCTTTCCTTTTTGTTGATTGGACGCTGAGGCACGTGATGGGTGAGAAGCTCACTGTTTGTAGGACAGGTGTGTTGCCGATTTTTATGGCCGACCAGGAGATGCCAAACAGGAGGTTAGATGGTCTCTTGACTAAAGTCAAGAATTGATTTCAACCTTGGGGGTTAAAGAGAAAAACGTGTTATCATTTTCCCTAACGAACAGTCAGTGGACATCAGCGTAGCTGCAGACAGAAGTCTACCAGGGATTTTATATAGTTAGTTAGTTAGTGTTATAGGGTCCAGCGGACTACTAGAGCCAAAATCAGGACCTCATCTATCATATCTAGTACTCTAATATACAAATAACACCACAGTATGAACGACATCGTTTAAAAATTTATGAGGACAAAAGCACAATTATCTTGTCAAACTCCGGCGACACCTGTATACATTATTATAACACTATATTTATAAAATAAGTTTACCCACCTCTTTCAAAAAAGAAAAAATAAGGTCTACAGAAATCTCACAATAATAACCGGATAAAATCACTGGGTGGAAAAGAACTTCTCTCTGATACACACAATTCTGCACATTCTGTCAAAAATATTAACCCTGACAAGCTGTCACACGCAAACACACTCATGGGGTCTTCCCTTCTGAATATCCAACGGTGCGTTATAAGCTGTGCCCAATATGTAGACCGTGACAAAAACCGATTCCTCTCTTACGGTTGACTACCACCGAGGGGAAAGATTGGGAATTGGTTTGAAATCTTGGCAAATTTTAAACAGTTTATTAGAATTTGATTACACACCATTCACTCTGCCACAGTTCACGACAATACAAACTAGATTTTATGAACACGTAGATCAGAGTGAAAAAGGGAACAAACTGCATATGCCTCCGGGAAAGACTTGCAATGCACCGATAGCTTGTTGGCGGCTTTGTCCACCACTGAGTACCATAGATTCCCATGTGGCTGGGACGACACAAGAAAAACTATATGCTTTCCCGAAGAGACAAGCTGAGTATGAAGATAGTTAGTTAGTTAGGTTAGTGGTGTTATAGGGTCCAGACTGGACTACTAGGAGCCAAATCAGACCGTCACTAGTCATATCCGAGTCTCTTGAATACAGAATACCACACTATGTATTGAACACATCACTTAAAAAAATTTATGAGACAAAAGCACAATTTAGCTTGTTGCAAACGAGCTCCTTCCGACACCTGTATGCATTAATATAACCCTATTTTTTATAAAGATAAGTTTACCTCTATTCAAAAAAGAAAAAATAAGATCTACTGAAATCTCAGAAAAAGAACCGAATTAAATCAGGGAGAGTAATGATAACATTAGATACGGAATCAATCAAAACATGGAAAAAACAGAAATTAACGGACCAGGCACCACCCACCGCAACACCACACCGCGCGGGGACACGGAACAATACAGGGAAAAATAAACTTAGAACGGCACACGAAACAGACACCAGAACCAATCACAGACGGACCCAAAAAAGACGCCAGGGGGAGCCTAACGCCAAACACAAAACCAACGACCAGAAATACCTCGAACACCAGACCAGGGAATCCACAATAGGGAAATGTCCAGAGAAATCCAAGCACTCACCTGGACAATGTACCCAAGCAAGAACCCACAGGGAAACATTATCAAGAAGCGCGGACAAGACGACAAAGACCGGAACTAAGGCAATAAAGACATCCAACAGATTGACCCTAACCCCTGTCCAACCATCACCGCCCCGAGACCTCACAGGCTACGTACCCAACAACCTGCCTACAATCAACCCATCCAGGCAAAGGGACCCCAGTCGAGATCCCCAAGCCTACTTACTTATAACACCAGACCCCACAGCTATACCGGCCAGTCAACACCCCGGAAAAAAAACAAGAACACACGCAACCTAAAGAAAACCCACCGGGGGGGAACAGGGGACGAGACGCGGGTCATCCATACAACAACGTGAGCAGGATGCATAACAGACAAGTGCGGGAACGCACCGCACAACCGCGAACTCAGAAAAACACATCGACAAGGGACCAAAACGCATCCAGTAGAAACGCACAAAGGGAGGCTGACCACCAGGTAACGCACGACCGAATCGACAGTACCAACCGAACCCCCCGGGCACAGAAAGACCCACTGAGACTCGATAGAACGGCAAAAAGGAACCACTACTTACAGGCGTGCGAAAACATATTGCGATCGACCACACGAGCTACGACCAAACGCGGTACAGAGAAACGGTAGGGGAAGACAACAAAATCCGACCTACTGAAGCGCATACGAGCTGCGGACCGATCGAGATCATACCAGGAACACGTACCACAGCTAGAGTAATAACACCTGGAAATCGTGAGAGACGAGTACACTTCGAAACCAACATCCAAACAACACACGCATCACACAGCGAGACCACCCCCCACCACGGGTGACGACTCGGGCAACCACGAAAAGACGGACGTCACACACAGAAAAACCCAGATACACATACACAATCCACCGCGACTCACACACGAAAACCGCATACAAGGGACCAAGAAGACTGGTGTAAAAAGAACTTACTCTCTGATACACATCAAATCAGGCACATTCTGTCAAAAAATGATTAACACTGAACCAGCTGTCAGCGACGCAACACTGGACACCATGGGGGTCTTTCCCTTCTGAATACCAACTGTGACGTTAGATTGCTTTGCCCAATATTGTAACCGTGACAAAACCGATTCTCTTTAACGGTTGACGTAACCACCGATGGGAAAGGACTGTTAGAAATCTGGGCTAATTTTAAACAATGTTATTATAAATTTGTATTTCATGACCAGTTCACTCTGGCCACATGTTCACGACAATACAAACTGGATTTATGACGTAGATTCAGAGTGAGGAACAAACTGCATAGGCCTCCTGGAAGATACGTGCAACCGAAGCTGATTTGGCTTGCTTTGTCCACCACTGATTACCATGATTCCCATGTGATGGGGACCGACAAGAAAACTATATGCTTTCCCGAAGAGACAAGCTAGAGTATGAAAGATCATGAATATCAGGCCAAAACTGGAAGTGACACTTCTCTTTTGCCGATAAAGCTGTCAATGCCGACAATGAATCCGATAAAATAAGAGTTAGATCATTATTCTGATTGAACCTGGACACCGCAACTGAGGTGCCAGATGTAAAGCCTTCAGTTCAGCGAGTCCATACGCAGACGACCAATCCTCGCAATCTTAACAAAGTAGGCTCCTGTAGAATTGTTTTATCACAAACACGTGGCAGCTGCACCTTTCACTTTTTTAGAACCATTCAGTAAATCTTGATGAATTCTGTTATAAAGTTCACAATTGCCTAAGATGCAAGGGATAAAGTTGTTTATTTATGCAGCACTGCGAGGTGACCTCCTTTCAGAATTTGAGTTTAAATATAAATTAATCTCTGGATTGGCGACTTTCCAAGGAGAAAATCGTCTGTAAGGGACCGCATGCTGGCTATCAACAGCATCAAGTCAAGTGCCAGCTGCGCCGGGGGGGGTGGGGGGGGGGGGGGCGAAATGGGGCAAAATACGAATACCCAGTGGAGGAATCTCATGTGGCTTAAGTGCATATTTGGCTCGATAAGGCAAGGCGGGTTCGATGACAATAATCATAGGCATAGGGTTTTCTGCGATTAGCCACTCAGTTTCAGGTAGTAATTCATGGAAAGGACGGCAACCACCGTCCTTAGCTTCGCAGAGGGGGTTCACTCAGATTCAAACAGTACAAACTTGTGTCTTTGGATATTGCGAAGTGCTCCTCTGAGCAATCCGCATCCTGTGATGAATGGATTGGGATCAAGATCTTGATGTAAGACTTTTTCGTTGCAGAACCATATACCACACACCCATACTCTAGCTTGGTTGTGTCTCATCCAAAGCGCCGATATATCGCGAGACAAAGTTCGCTTTTCTGCACCCCCAATCAGTGTGTACTAATACCCTTTCAAAGACATGCAAACCTTGACTGCAATATTGTTTAATGTACTGTAATGTGGAGGCAAAAATGAAAGCTTTTATTATTATCAAAAAATAACCCCCCCAAAAATTTCACTTGTTTGAAAGCTTGAATTACCTGACCATTGAGACTGATAGCGTGTTCTAAGACCTGAGTATCGTTTTCCTATGGAATTGACTACACGCGTCCTTAAAAGTAGCTGAAACTTAAATACCATTTTGGGCAGTAACCCACTGCTGAACTCGAATAAGCGACATGCAACTGAACAGAAGTTGACGCTCTATCTTCAGCCAAAGTTTTCCGCCTTGGGCAAGATGGAGGAAGTCATCCAACCAAATATGACTTAACAATTCGCAATTTACGACTGGAGCATGTTATTGAAACTTCAGATTGAACAGAAGTGGAGAAAGTTAGTTTAGTGTAGTAGCGTTTAGTGTTTATAGGGTCCCAGGGGCGTAGCTACTAGGAGCTAAAAATCAGGACCGCAGGCTATCATATCAAGAGTCTCGTCTAAATACAAATAGCCCACACCTATATAACACATCGTTTTAAAATTTGTTAGGACAAATAGCACAATTATCTGTTCAAAACTCCGCGACACCTGCAAAACATTATTAAAACAACTATAATAGTCTTATAAAATTGAGTTTACCTCTTTCCAAAAAATATAAAATAAGATCTATACTGAAATCTCGAGGTCTCACGAAAAAGAACCGATAAATCACTGGTGGAAAAGAACTTCTCTCTGATACACATCAAATCAATCAGGCACATTCTGTCCAAAAAAGTGATGTAACACTTTGAACACTGGTCACACACGCACAACCAACCATGGTGGGTCTTTTCCTTTCTGAATATCCAACTGTGGCGTTATATAGCTGTTGCCCAATATTGTAACCGTGACAAAACCGATTCCTCTTTACGGTTACGTACCACCGATGGGAAAGATTGGTTAAGATGCTGGGCAATTTTAAACAATTTATTATGAATTTGATACAACACCATTCAATCTGGCCACATTCGAGACGACAATACAAAACAGATTTATGACGTAGATCAGGAGTGAGGTAACAAACTGGCATAAGCCTGGCCTTTAAAGACTTCACCGAGAGGCTTGTTTGGGCTGCTTTGTTCCACGCAGGCTGATTACCATAGATTCCTCCACATGTGGCTGGGGACCCACAAGGAAAGCTATAATGCTTTTCCCGCGGAAGAGACAAGGCTGATTAAATGAGATCATGAGATATCAGCCAAAACTGGATGTTAGCACGTCTCTTGTCGATAAAGCTGAGCAATGCCGGACAATGAATTCCGATAAAATAATGAAATCTTCTGAACTACCTGGACGACCGGCACTGGAGGGCCGGAGAATGTAAAGCCTTCAGGATTCAGCAGTATAAACAGACGACCAATCCCCCCGCAATCTTAACAAAGTACTCCTGAAATTGTTATCACAGGTCACACACACTGGCAGCTGCACCGCTTTCAACCGTTTTTTTTTATAGAAACCATCAGTAAAATCGTGATAAAAAATCTTTATTAAAGTTCACATTGCCGCAAGATTAAGTGTTTTATATGCAAGCACTCGAGTGACCCTCCTATTTTCGCAAATGATTTAAAGTTACAATTAATCTCTGAGGATTGGCGACTTTCCAAGGAGGAAATCAGGTCTGTAATGGACCGTCATCAGAACACATCAAGATCAGATTCCCAGCTGCCCGCGAAGTGGGGCAAAATCGAAAACCGAAGTGGAGGTATCTCATTTGGCTTTAAGTCATATTTGCCTGCTAGAAAGGAAAGCGCGGGGTTCAGAAACGAGTCATCGGCAGGGTTGTGCCTGGATTAAGCCCCTCAGTATTCCCAGGTATTAATTTCATGGAAAAGGGACGAAACCGTCCTTAGCTCCAGAGAGGGTTCAGACCAGATTCGATGGCATAAAACTCTCTTTTGGAGATAGGTGCGAAGTGCTGCCCATAGAGCATGATGCCGCAGGTCCTGTGATGATGAAGTGGATCAAGAGCTTGTGAGGTATGACTTACGTTTGCAGAACCATATAGCCACACAGCCCGATAATCTAGACTTTGGTCTCAACGACACCAAAGCCCGATACAGAATCGTAAGCAAAGGTTCGCTTTGTCTTCACCCCAATCTGTGTGAACTAATAACCTTGTTCAAAACATTCAAACCCTGACTGGCAAGATTGTTTAATGGTACTTAATGTGGGAGGCAGAAAAAGACAAAGGCTTATTATCAAAAATAACGCCCCAAAAATTCTCACATTGTTTGGAAACTTGTAGATTACCTGACCATTGAGACTGAATAGCCGTGTCTTTCTAAAGACCCTGAGATCTTTTCCCCTATGGAAATGATATACACTCATGTCTTAGTAGCTGAAGAACTTAAATGCCATTTTCTCAGTAACCCATCCTGCTGTAACACGATTAACACCCACAAACTGAAGTGACGGTCAGCTGCATCCTAAAGTTTTCTTCCCCTGGCAGAGATGGGAAAAGTCAATCGCAAATAATGACTTATTTTATCAATTCCAGACTTCACTGACTGGACGATTGGTTATTATCTTCGAGATTGAACAAAGTGGAGATAAGGATGCGTACCCTGAGGGACTAACCCATGCTCCTGCTCAAAAGGATCCGAAAAGGTCGGAGGAATGAAAGTCTTAACACTGAAATGCCTGTTTAGAGACAAAAAAATTAGCAATAAACATTGTCAATTTCCTTGAAAACAGTGCCTCAAGTCCTGGAAGAATTCCATGCGCTCCCATGTTTTGGTCATAAGCTTTTTCTAAAACGAAAGAATAGAAACTGACAATGTTCTCCCTTAATCAAAGCATTCCTGAAAAAAGACTCGATATCGAACCAGTTATCGTAGTACTGCTGCGGTGTTCCGAATCCACACGTGGTAAACATGTAAGGGCCCTCAGACATGTCGTGAACTGCCATAACAAATCGAGAATATAGCCATTCTCTCCATAGGTTTTACGATAAGCAACTAGTGAGGGAGGCTATAGACGGTAGTTGTTAGGATCCGAATGATCTTTCCTCCTGGTTAGGAATAGGTGATAACAACCGACCCCTCGCTCCAAAAGGTGGAAAAATAACCCTGAACACCAAACATGATAAACAGAGACAGACAACGGACATTTAGAACCCTCAGCTGGCAAATGGTTGAATATATTGAATAATGAAATGTCAACGTGGGTCCAGGGAGGCCGGAGTGGTTGGCTGTCCAAAATGGCTTCCTTTAAACTCATTCCTTGCTGAAAACGCAGTTGTAATCCCTGCGAGATCTATGCGTGGCACGAAAGGAACAAGATTTTTGACGGTTGGCCGCTGATGCTTTTTTTGATACGCTGGAATTCCTTGCAATAGATGATCACTGACTGACGAATTTTGATGAGATAGTAACAGCTAACAAGTTAGGCAACCTCCTTTTTATTAGTAACAATCGATCGCATTTGACTTTCAAAACATTTGTATAACGATGTAGGCCGACTTTCCCTTAATCTTACGGATTAGTTTCCAGACTTTCCATGAATTGACCTAAAGGAGCATTGATATAATAAACAACAGAATTTTCCAAGATTCTATCTTCTTAGTTTTAAAAGTATACCGACAGACTTAAGGGTCCCTACACACGGGCCTGATGTTTAACTTGTGTTTTCCCGCACGCATAGAAACCGTAGCAAAAAGTCTTTGAGCGACCTTGTTTTTCCTCTTACCCTTTCAAAGTTTTGCACTCTTTAAATCATGACCAAGAGGGTCCTTAACACATTTGGTTATTTGTTTATTTTTTTTTAATCACGGGACTTTGGAATGGCTTGTTCCTTAGCACTGGCTCTAGCTATCAAATTTAGTGAACTCAAAACAGGACATACATAAACTCGCACAGATTCATATCGATTCTACTTAAAAAAATCTGTTGACTGATAAAGACTAGACTTCCAATCTGCAGGAGCTCCAAACCTTCCATGTTTTCCCGAGGGGGACTTTCTTGGTCCGGCATTGCTTCGTAAATAAATAAAATCAAAATCGGAAAGTGATCACTGACGTCCCGCTTGAGGTGCCGATGAATATGCCATTCTAAGTCCAAAAATAAGGAAGGGTCACAATGGACAAATCCAGAGCGATCAAAGAGAACCAGAAGGATAACCAGAAAGGTCGGTGAGGCCTGAATTCAGAGAGACGGAGCTCATGATCCGATATAACGGTGGAATTTTTATTATAGTGTTGAATCCCTATAGTAAGTCGCCAGTTGGGGAACAATAGAAGGATAAATAAAAGCAAGACTTATATTGAGTTTAGTGTAAGTGTTTATTAGCGTCCCGAGCGGACTCCTAGACTATTGTAAGAGTAAAATTATTGAACAATAAAATGACTGCGATTCACGGACATCGAGTGATCGAGATGAAAAATAGAAATGTATATAGAAGCATTTGGGTGAAAACGAGTAACTGTGTTATATAAAGATTACAGTTTTCTTTTAAATTGTTCTGTTAAGAGTTCCCGGGCTTTGTGTCCCCAACTTGTAGGTAGGAGGAGGCAAATGGATGTGCTGGGGAGAACGGGGGAATAAAAATCCGGAATTTGTAAATGTGTCACTATGGCGTTTGTTGTATAATGCTGCTTGTTTTGTTTAAAAAATGATAAAATTACATTTTCCCTTCCAAACGGCTTAACTTGGGTTTCTTTCGAGAAGGCCCTCAAACGTCCAACCACTAGGGACTGGACCTAAGTAACCGTCCTGTGTGAGTTTTCAGTTCCCGACGTGCTGATCCGCTAATGTATGGAAAAGAACGTTTAACATCGACTTTAATTCTTTAAGAATGTTAAGAGAAGAGAAATGCGAATGCTGTTATTGTGTCCGTACATTCAGAAAGAAAGTAAATGGAGAATTAATTGGTAGAGAGAATGAGTTTGTATAAGTAAACTGACAAGGAAACTGGTCAGGAAAACGGTCTCTTCTCACTCCCTCTGCTGTTGATCGTTATTTGGGCGATAGACTTCGTATTGATTTTGATTGTAATTGCGATTTTTCCTTTCTGTCCTTCGTTTGGCGTTATTGTTTATTGGGATAGTGTCTTTGTTTTAAGTTGATTGTTGTTTACAGGATGGGAATGGGTTGTGTCTGCAGGGGTGTCTGACTGTCGCGAACTCTCCTCATGAAATTACGATGCATGAACGACTTTTCAAATGCACATATAGACAAACCCACTCGGGCGTCCGCCGATCAGTGAACAGGGGGCAGGAGGCAACAGAACAATAGGGGTTCTTTTTTTGCTTATTGCTGCCCCGCAAGGAGCCAATCAGACAAACAGATAATATATGACAAACGCAAGGAAGGAGGGTACATTAATGAGAGGTCTGCAACGGGGGGGATGGCCAAACGCGTTTAGGCGTTGAACAAAGCGGCACTAAAGATGTCTATATAAACGGCTATCGCTAGAGCGCTGCTGGTCCTACGACGTAGCGAAGGCGTCGAGGACGACGACGACCTAAGCAACGGATGAAGGACGACGGAGACGCTGTAAAGGGACGAAGAGACGACGATAGATGACGAAGATGACGACTACAGCGTCAAGAGTCAAGTCCGAACACTGGACCGTTAAAGAACTGGCAGAGCTGTGGCTCAAAAATCTCTACTCACACTCACTGCGACTCTGCCCGGCGGCAAGGTGACAGTCTCACGAGCAGGAGCGGGGCTTCACACACAAACACAACGAACGCAGCGATGGCCTGAGCCAACAGGTCGCTGGTTCTAACTCAGGAGCGGCGCTCTGGCTTGGCAGTTATCGGCGTCTCGCACCCAGACTGGCTCAGCGATAGTCGGTCCGGGCAACAGTGGCTGGTAGGGTGGTTGTGCAGCCACTCCTGCCGGCCTCTCGACACTGACACAGGGTGGAGAAACAAAGGGGTAGACTCAGCCACGGCCCTGAACCCTCAGACAATGGCAGCCAGGTTCCCCGCCCACAGTCCAGGGACACATCTACCTGGGGGGAACTGATTCACTACCTTGATTATCATGTCTCTATGTCATTACAAGCAGCGACTACATTTCATATTCATTAGCCACATCATAGTGTCACTAGAACTTGAGACAAACATCACATACTTTTTTCTTCAACATTACAACATTCCTTTTCCTGGAATGCATAGACACACAACACTCCCTTTCATCCTAAATCATAACACTAACAACATTCCTTTTTTTCCGGAATCATCAACACAACACGCACACAGGAAAGGATTTCCCTTATGAACTTTTCATTATCCTAGTTTCCAAATTGGGGAAAGGATTACTACACTAGAGGCCCTCTTCAAGAAACCAGTGAATACAGATTTTCATTTACACACAATTAATGATTTACTTTCCATCAAACTATGGAATGTTCCACGAAATGTTCATTGTCTCTTTCTTTTCTTGTAACACGACAAGGAATTGTTCCATTTCAATTCATAAATCACCAGATTTTTAAAAGGTTACTTTTCAAAAAAAAGATTCATCTTACTTTTCAATATATGCAGGGAAAATTTCCACTACACTCTTGGTTTACCAACACAGCAATTAGTCAATATTCCTTTCAAGAGTGCGTTAAACACTCATCGCCACATCAAAAATCCAAAAAACAGCATTGTAATTATAGTCCTACGTCGCACAACATCTGGGAGCCTTATTATCCATGAGCATCAAAATGCTTCCGTCTTCTCGCCAAGTCCTAGCTAAACCACATTGATAAAATTCTCATTTTTTCCAACATGAATTCATAACTAGTTAAGTCACAGAATAAAAACTTTTTTTTTTCTTCTGAAGAACCACTTCATCTGTTTATGTTTTGTGAACAGCATTTCGTTTGTTACCCTATCAAGTCATAGGAATGACATACCACACATATACGTCCTTTTTCTATCACAAACCTTCACAATTGCGCTGAAGGAAGTTCAGTCCGCTCCTAAACGGGAATTTAACGGTTTTTGGTTTGCTCATAAATAAACAATGTGGTGATAATGCCCCTGACTGCACCAATAATAGCTGAGTACCCCTTCGGCCTTCTGTGTTGTTTGGGTTGCCGGAATCACTGCAAGACCTGCTAACCGGTTCAGCTCACCGCGGCTTTTAACAGTGCGCAGGTGAGCAGCCGTCGCAGCTGACCCTTCCATCTGGCGTCTTCCGAGCGACAAACCTTCCCCCCGTCGCCCGGTTGGATAAAAATTTGTGACGACGGGGAAACGGGTCCCCGTCACAAATTGTTTTTGTGATATTCTTCGTTTAATCTTGATTGTTATTGTTATATTCCTTGTTTGATGTTTTGAGTGTGTATTGTGCTATTCTTTGTTTGATGTTGAGTGTTATTGTTTATTCCTTTGTTTGATGTTGATTGTTATTGTTTATTCTTTGTTTGATGTTATTGTTTTGTCGGATGATTCTTTGATGCTGATAGTTGCGTGATATTCCACCGATGCTGATTGTTGTTTGTGATATTCCTAGATGCTGATTGTTGTTGTGATAGTCCTTGATGCTGAATTGTTGTTGTGATAGTTTCTTTGTGTAAAGGGACGCACACAAACATCCTTGTTTTCCCCAATGTCTCCTTTGAAGAATGGAATGGATGCGTGCGTATGGAGCGAACATGCTGTGTTATGTGACCTGAGTGCAGTGCAAATGCAGTGTGTGACAGTAGTGATACTGTCTTCTTAGAACCTATATTTTTAATCCCGTCTTTCCGAAACATTTGAACGAACAAAAATCCTTAAACTTACTTTTGGAAATTTTGGTATTGCAAAGTTGTTTACTACATTTGGGGGCATTGTAAGTAAAGATTATGCTTTGTATCCCTATTCTGAGATAAAAAAATTAAAAAAAAATATATTTAGTCGCCTTTGAGAGATTTTATTTTCCTCCGGGAAGAAAAGACTCCCGATTGTTACATGTGGGTTCATTTTTTTCATCAGGCATTCTTATCTTTATACTTTCTTGTATATATTGTTGTGTATCTATGAGTATTGTTTGTTGTTGTTTTGTGTGATGTGTTATGCTAGTCTTCCAGTTTTCACGGAAAGGAGATTCAAATAGTGAACTACCGTTGAGTGTTTTCTTTCTGTTCTCCACACTCTTTCCTCGCTGTTTTAGGATCCCTCATCCTCTTCTCTGTTTAAATATCGCCCTCCGCACACAACAATAACTTCCTTTTTAATGTATTCTTGCGTATTCGATTATTTTACTTAGAGACTTTTCTGATTGAGTGTGTTGATGCAACCCTTTATTTTAAATATTGTAGGGTTCCGCATTTGCTTCGTAAATAAAAAAAACGAAGTGACACTCCCGCTTAGTCCATGAATCGCCATTCTAAGTCCAAAAATAAGGAAGGGTCACAAATGGACAAATCCAAGCGAGTCAAAGAACCAGAAGGAGAACAAAAGGTCGGTGAGCCTGAATTCAGAAGACAGAGATCATGATCCGATATAACGGTGGATTTTATATAGTGTTGATTCCCTATGAGTAAGTCGCCAGTTGGGAACAATAAAGGACTAAAGAGAAAAGCAAGACTATAGTTAGTTAGTTAGTGTTTATAGGTCCAGCGGACTCCTAGACTATATGTAAGTGAAAATAAGTGAACATAAATGACCGATTCACGGACATCGATGTGATCATAAAAAAAGAAATGTAGTGATAAGCATTTGGGTGAAAACGTGTAACTGGTTTATAAAAGATACATTTTCTTTTAAATTGTTCTTTTAAGATTCCCCTTTGTGTCCCCAACTGTAGGTAGGCATGTGCTGGAAACGGAATGCCGCGAATTTGTATAATGTGTCACTATGCTTTGTTGTATACTCTCTTTTTTTAAAAAATGATAAAATTACATTTTCCAAACCTAACTTGGGTTTCTTTCGAGAAGCCCTCAACGTCCAACCACTGGACTGGACCTACCTCCTGTGAGTTTCAGTCCCACTGCTGGATCCCTATGTATGAAAAGAACGTTTACATCGACTTTATCTTTAAGAATATTAAGAAAGAGAAATGCGATGCTTTATGTGTCGTACATTCAAGAAAGAAAGTAAATGGAAAGTAATTAGAAATATTTATATGTAAACTGACATGGAAACTGGTCAGGAAAACGTCTCTCCGTCTGCTGTTGATCGTTATTGCGATATTCTTCGTTTGATGTTGATGTAATTGCGATTTTCTTCGTTTGGCGTTATTGTTATTGGGATATTCTTTGTTTAAAGTTGATTGTTGTTAGGGATGGGATGGGTGTGTCTGCAGTGTCTGACTGTCCGACTCTCACTCAGAAATTACGGATGCATGCACGACTTTTCAAATGCACATATAGACACCCACTCACCCGAACATTGACAGCCAGGCAACAGAACAATAGTTCTTTTGCTTTATGCTGCCCAAGCCATCAGACAAACATATAATATAACAAAACGCAAGGACATTAATAGGTCGGCACGCCAACCATTAGGCGTACACACAAAATATGTCTATATATAACGGCTATCGGCTAGCGCTGCTGGGTCCAACGACGACGAAGTCGACGAGGACGACGACGACGAAAACGATGAAGACGACGAGACGATGTAGAGGACGAAGACGACGAAGATGACGAAGATGACGACTACAGCGTCAAGTCAAGTCCGACACGGGACTTAAAGAACTTCAGAGCTGTGGCTCAAAAATCTCTACACACACTCACGTCGACTCTGCCGGCGGCAAGGTGACAGTCTCACACAGGAGCTGTGGCTCACACACAAACACAACGCAGCGATGGCCTAGCCAACAGGTCGCTGGTTCAAACTCAGGAGCGGCGCTCTGGCTTGGCAGTAGCGGCGTCTCCAACCCAACTGGCTCAGCGGATAGTCGGTCCCGGGCACAGTGGCTGGTAGGGTGGTTGTCAGCACTCAGGCCGGCCTCTCGACACTGACACAGGGTGGAGAACAAAGGGGTAGACTCAGCCACGGCCCTGACCCTCAGACAATGGCAGCCAGTCCCCCACAGTCCAGGGAACACATCTACCGGGGGGAACTGATCAGCTACCTTGATTATCATGTCTACTATTCATTACAAGCACGACTACATTCATATTCATTAGCCACATCATATGTCACTAGAACTTGAGACAAACATCAGCATACTTTTTCTTCAACATTACAACATTCCCTTTTCTGGAATCATAACACTACAACATTCCCTTTCCAGAATCATAACACTACAACATTCCTTTTTTTCCGGAATCACAACACCACACAGGAAAGGATTTCCATATGAACCTTTCATAATCTATTTTCCAAATTGGGGAAAGGATTTCTACCTAGAGCCTCTTCAAGAAACCATGAATACAATTCATTACACACAATTAATGATTACTTTCCATCAAACTATGAATGTCACGAAATGTTCATTTCTTTTCTTGTAACACGACAAGGATGTTCATTTCAATTCATATAATCACCAGATTTTTAAAAGGTTTCTTTTCAAAAAGATTCATCTACTTCAATATATGCAGGGGAAAGATTTCCACAACACTCTTGTTTACCAACACACAATTATTCAATATTCCTATCAAGAGTGCGTTAAACACTCATCCACATCAAAAATCAAAACAGCATATAATTATAGTCTACGTCGCACACTCTGGGAGCTTATTATCCATAGCATCAAAATGCTCCCTCTTCTCGCCAAGTCTAGCTAAACCACATTGAAATAATTAACATTTTTTTCCAACATGAATTCATAACTAGTTAAGTCACAGAATAAACTTTTTTTTTCTTCTGAAGACCACTTCATCTGTTTATGTTTTGTGACAGCATTTCGTTTTGTTACCCTATCAAGTCATAGATGACAGACCACACAAATACTGTCCTTTTCTACACAAATCCTTCACAAGTGCGCTGAGGAAGTTTCAGTCGCTCCTAAACGGGAATACGGTTTTTGGTTTGCTAATAAATAAACATTGTGGTGATAAATGCCTGACTGCCACCAAAAATAGCTGGAGTCCCTCTTCGGCCTTCTGTGTTGTTGGGTTGCCGGAATCACTGCAGAGACTGCCTAACCGGGTTCAGCTCACCCGGCTTTTAACAGTGCGCAGGTGAGCAGCAGTCAGCTGAACTTTCCACTGGCTTCCGGACGACAACCTTCCGGTCAGCCCGGTTGGATAAAAATTTGTGACTGGACGGGAAACGGTCCGTCACAATTGTTATTGTGAATTCTTCGTTTAATCTTGATTGTTATTGTGATATTCCTTGTTTGATGTTGAGTGTTATTGTGATATTCTTTGTTTGATGTTGAGTGTTATTTTTATTCTTTGTTTGATGTTGATTGTTATTGTTTATTCTTTGTTTGATGTTGATTGTTGTCGTGATATTCTTTGATGCTGATTGTTGTCGTGATATTCCTTGATGCTGATTGTTGTTGTGATATTCCTTGATGCTGATTGTTGTTGTGATATTCCTTGATGCTGATTGTTGTTGTGATATTCTTTGTGGTAAAGGGAGCGCACACAAACATCCTTGTTTCCCCAATGTCTCCTTTGAATGAATGGAATGGATGCGTGCGTATGGAGCGAACATGCTGTGTTTGTGACCGAGTGCATGCAAATGCAGTGTGTGACAGTAGTGATACTGTCTTCTTAGAACCTATATTTTTAATCCCGTCTTCGAAACATTTGAACAAAAATCTTAAAATTACTTTTGAAATTTTGGTATTGCAAAGTTGTTTACTACATTTGGGGGCATTGTAAGTAAAGATTATGCTTTGTATCCCTATTCTGAAATTAAAAAAAAATATATTTAGTTCGCCTTTGAGAGATTTATTTTCCGGGAAGAAAGACTCCCGATTGTTACATGTTGGGTTCATTTTTTTCATCAGCATTCTTAGTCTTTATACTTTCTTGTATTTATTGTTGTGTATCTATGAGTTTTGTTGTTGTGTTGTGTTGATGTGTTATGCCTGTCTTCAGTTTCACGGAAAGGAGATTCAAATAGTGAACTACCTGAGGGTTTTCTTTCTGTTCTCACACTCTTCCTCGCTGTTTTGGATCCTCTTCCTCTGCTCTGTTTAAATATCGCCCTCCTCACACAACAATAACTTCCTTTTTAATGTATTTCTTGGCGTATTCGTTATTTTACTTAGAACTTTTCTGATTAGTGTGTTGATGCACCCTTTATTTTAAATATTGTAGGGTTCCTACACACTAAAACTATCAAACAATTGTCCATCGGTAATGAACACACAGATTTTGCATGGTGAGCGTGAGTCGAGAAGGAGAAAAAAAGGAAGAAAAAAAAAAAGAAAAGAAAAGGAAAAAAAACAAAAAACAGACCCGAGAAATACAGACACTTGCAGTGTTTAAAACGAAATAAAATAAAAATATTGTAGGGTTTAAATTGTTTTATTTCTTTCCACATAAACTGTTATTTTCGTGATTTTTGACGGCACACACTGTCGGCATCTTTTTCAAAATCAGTCTTCATATTCACATTTTCCAAATTTCATTTAGTTTTTTTATTCTTTTTTTTTTAACTTTCAGATATCTTGTTTCTAACTTATAGCATTTCAGACCCATTTTTAAAAATTTGATCTTTTCTCTTTTACGGATGTTACTTTATTGAATCGAACAATTTTCATCTGAGGGTGCATGTGCACTAGGCAGTCTATTATATCAGCTACACTTCTTTTCTGTCCCGTGATTGTTAATTATTATTATTATTATTATTATTATTATTATTTTCTTTTTTTTACTTTTGCAATATATCTTTGAGTGTCATGTCAAACTCTGCT
>CM031613.1:74423154-74438154 GCA_018398815.1 Conus ventricosus | reverse complement strand
TGCCTCTTCCTCTAAGTGATCTAACTAAAGGCCAAAAACGAAGTTCAGTGACTTGGACTCCTGACTGTCAAACAGCCTTAGAGGCAATAAGGAAAATGGTGAACCGTTTTTCGACGTTGTCGTTGCCTGGCATGAGCAAAGATTTCATTTTGCGCACTGATGCGAGTTCTTTTATTTACTTTAAAACTGACCATTTTCTAATCTCTTAAGGCATGAAAAATTAAGTTTTTGTAATCCGTATGTTTGTCACTGTTTCTTCTAGTTATCTATGCCGTTACTGTTTTCTATTTATAATCCACTGACCATTGCTCGTCGTCTATGTACACTGTTATTCATTTGGATGGCATACGTGGATACAAAAAAAAAAAGAAAAAAGAAAAATATCTGTACAATACAGCAATACAGTGAACTTCAGAAAGATGTCATGTGCATATATATTTCAGCATACTACATTTTTCAAGCCCATTTACTGACATAAAACTCCCCAAAATAGACAACAGATTATCAGAGCGAACCTGAGTCATTTGTAAAAGAAAATTAGTACAGCTTTATTTTGAAATAACCAGAGGGCACAGGGTATGTGACGTTGTCTTTTATGTACAGCATCTTACCTGTGTTGGTGTGTCAGGTAATATTCTTCAAGAACGGAAAGAAATAATTATATTTTTCATTGCATGATTTTAATTGACATCAGATGGAATCAAGAGAGACAAATATGTTGAAAAGAAAGCAGCTTTTTCCAGCCTGCTTTCCACGTATGGCTTAGATAAACCTCTCTCTCTCTCTCTCTCCTCTCTCTCTCTCCTCTCTCTCTCTCTCTCTCTCTCTCTCTCTCCTCTCGCTCGCAAAGGGTTTGAAGATTATACGATTAGGTTGCTCGTGGTGTGCTAAAGACAATGATGTTTTGTCTTTCAATTTTTTTCTTAGTGTTTTATTTATTTATTTATTTTGGATCATGGGGATTGACATTGAGTCCTACCGCAGGGCTATTAGTACATTTGCACCGATACTGGGCAGCTTGCTGTTGAAAAAGGCAGACCGTGTGAAATCCCGTGTAAATCGTGAACCGTTCTGTTGCACGGTGCACTCAGGTTTGGATGTGGCAGTGTTTGTCAGCTGGCTTGTTTTGTTGACACTGATTGTGTACAGTGCGCCGTTCTGCCTGCACGGATTATTATGCACAGGAATCTGTTCACCACAGGCTGAGTGTGTGTGACAAGGCTCTTCTGACTGTGAGAAAGGTGATCCAGGACAGTTTTTTGTTCGGTCACCAGACATTGTTTTCTGTGACAACACCTTACTCATCATCTGATGGCCGTTCCCTGCACCCTCCCCCTGATCTACGTTTTCTTCTGTTGATGTCTGGACAAGTAGAGCGAAACCCAGGCCAGCGCCTGTGGACACCACCACCCCCATCAACAGCCAGTCCGTTCAAATGAAACTAACACTGAACAAACTGATGGATATGATGGATGACATGAAATCTGTTTATTTCAAAATTACAACGTGTAGAAGACCATATCAGTGTACAGTGTGAGCAGCTTCAATGTCAATCTGCTGATCTTAAAAACTTTGTTTCTACTTTGCAGTCCTCCTTAAAGAACATAGAATTGCAGTTAACAATGTGAAGAAACATGAGAGTTACCTAGACAGCCGACTTAGACGGCTTGAAGATGAAGTTGAAAGACAAGAGAGATATTCCAGGAGATGTAATCTACTGTTATATGGCATGCCTGAAGAAAGAGGGGAGACTTACGAAAAGTGCCTAGAGAGAGTGATCCAGTCCCTGAACCAGCATTTCCCATAGAAAACGTGTCTGAGGATGATGTCGACAGAGCACATCCCCTTGCTTCACTGCCTGCTGTCTCTGGCAGGCCACGCCCAGTGATCGTGAAGTTTCTCAGGTGGAGAGACTACATGATCATAATGAAGGACAGACAAGGAAAGATCAAATGCGGGTCTCTGAAGGGATACGAGTGGCGGCAGACCTGACCAGACAGCAGAGGGACACCATGGCGCAGTATCAGCAGGAAGGGAAGCACGCCTACTACTCCAAGGGCAAGCTGGTGGTGACGGAATCCAGGAGACGACACGAAAATGGCAGCAGCTACCGTGACAGCAGGCCCCACCCTGATGCCGATCCCTGCTTTCTGTCCTGTTTTCCCACACTGTCCCAGACCCACACTGACACTCGTGCTGCCATACAGGGCCAAGGCCCCCCAGTGCTGTACCGTGGGCAAACTGAGGATGCTGATGATGTCAGTGTCGCGGATGACCTGGCAGTGGAGCGGGGTCCAGACGAGGGTCAGCGCCAGGACGGCGCGGACGCGGCCAATGCCTGGATGCAGAACGTGAGGGTGAGCAGCCAGGTGACGGGCAGGGAAGCGGCAGCCAGCGGCAGTCGCCATGCTTGCTGGGCTTTGGTCGGGCTCTCCTGTTAGCACGCCTACCACGCAGCCATCCAGTGCATCAAAGTCACAGCGCAATGGTGGTGAGGGAGGGGGCGAGGAAGTCATATGCTGCCAGTGAAAGACGTTCGGTGAGTAGACAACCGTCAGCAGCCACTCCAGTACATACTAGGCAGCAATCATTACGCTCTGACGTTACTACCTCCGCACAAGGTAAACTGCCCAAAGGCTGGTGTCAGAACCCGTCAAGAAAAGGCCCAGCAAAATCAGGGAAAGGGGGTCCGAACAAATAGCGGTCAGACCACAGCCCATGTTTTGATTCTGATGATTGTTCGGTAAGTCTGGCTTATTCCGGCGATGTTTCTGAACACTCAAATAATGTTTGTTTTGCTTCTGTTAATATTTTTTTAATGCAGTAAACAGTAATGTCAGTAATGTTGCTAAACTGAAGACAGATATTGTTGATACTGGTCTTGTTAACCATACTCATGCGAATGTCCATTTTGGTAACACCAAAGCATCTCTTTCCATTGTGTCAGTGAATGTAGAAGGTATATGGAGCGTTACAAATCAACTTGATCTGTCTTATTTTGTTATGAAATATGATTTCGCGTTGCTGGTTGAAACCTTTTCCCAGACATTTCCAGAGTCTTTAATCCCTTCTCATGTAGCATATGTCTCTCCTGGGGTCAAACTGTCAGACACTAATCACAGTCGTCTTTCAGGGGGGAGGGGGGCGAGTTTCTAGTCAGAAAAACTTTGACTGAATATGTGACTAGAATTGAATGTGAACTCGACAATATTTTTGTGTTGAAAATTTCCCAAAAGCTCATTGGAACATTGGCTGATTGCTTTTTAATTGGTGCTTATATCCCCCCCCCCCCCCCCCCCCCCCCCCCCAGCATTCAATCTATTATGCAGAAACAGATATTTATGATGGTATCTCCATGCTAGAAGACTTTTTGCTTGATCTTGCTAGAGAGTTAGATAGTGCTCCCGTTATAATCTGTGGAGATTTAAATTCAAGAACTGGTTCACTCAGTGTTAAAGCTTTTGACATACATGATTCTTTTTATGATGTGCGGGAATCATGTGCGGGAATCTATTGACAGTAATGATTTAAAAGAACCCCCTGATAAAGTGCGTATGTCAACGGACAATGTAGTTAACTCTTTTGGTCGCTATCTGTTATCTGTTCTTTAATGAGTGTTTTGTTTATGCAGGAAATTGCATGAAGAAAACTAAACGTATGGGATGTGAAAAGATGAAAATATGGTTTGACTTGGAATGTAGGCAGAGTAGAACTCTCTTGCGCCGGCATCGGCGCCAACTTGGCAAAAGCCATATGATGCTAAAAGTCTAGCTTACTCTGAAAACAGAAAACAGTATAAAGAGTTATTAGAATCGAAAAAGAAACTGCATAAAGAAAAGATTGTGCGCTCAATACAGGATAATTTAAATGATGCAAGAAAATTCTGGGATACCATTCGTTCTGTGAAACCTAAGACTGGTGTGGAAAACACGATAACGAAGAATGAATGGTTTCATCATTTTGATAGTGTTTAATTCTGTGCCAGACACTGTTGCAAGTGCAGTTGGTGATATTGATGTTCCTTGTGATGATGGCGATAATTACACATTTAACAGTAACGACGATTCAGTTCCCCTTGATAACACGCGTACACATCGAATGTGACGCGCTCAGTGAATCGATAACAGCAGAAGAAATTCGAGCTGCTGTGCAAGCACTTAAATCTCGGAAGGAACCCGGCCCGCATGGACTCATTGGGGAATTTTACAAAAATAGCATTGAACAAATATTGCCTTTCCTTGTTAAATGTTTTAACTATATCTTTGATCATGGGCTTTTTCCTGACGAGTGGTCATTGTCCATTATTCAGCCTCTGCACAAAAAGGCGATTTGAATGTTCCAGACAATTATAGAGGCATTTCTCTTCTCAATATTTGTAGTAAGTTGTATAGTTTTGTATTAAATAAGCGCATTTCAAACTGGATTGACGACAAGGAAATTGTTGGTGAAGAGCAAGCTGGATTCAGGGAGGGTTACTGTACAGCAGATCACATTTTCACTCTCTATGCTAATGGTACAAAAGCAACTTGTGAGACACAGGAAATTGTATGCAGCATTTATAGATTTCCGCAAAGCTTTTGATACTGTGTGCAGAGAAAAGCTGTGGATTATCTTGCATAAAAACGGCCTGCAAGGCAAGATACTCAGTTCTTTAAGATCGATGTATAATGTTTTCAAAGCAAGGGTGCGTGTTGGTGGTGAATTAATAGATGCTCTTTTGTGCCCTCGAGGCTTGAAACAGGGGGAGGTTTGCTCACCTGTGCTTTTTTTTCGCTCTTTATAAATGAGCTGACGAAAGATGTGCTTGATTCTGGTCGCCATGGTGTTCAGTTGACGCCAGATTTTATTCAAATACTAATCCCCTATTTGCTGATGATGTTGCACTGATATCGGATAGTGTTACTGGTCTTCAGCTAAACGACTTGATCTCATTGTAAATATGGAAAAATCGAACATTGTCATTTTCGGAATGGGGATACCATGCCTTAAGGGAAAGATGGTTTTTTGATGATAACGAGTTAAAAATTGTGAATATGTACAAATACCTTGGCATTTACTTGTCAACAAGATTAAGTTTTGTGTATACGATGTTTGATCTCGCAGACAGGGCCAAGAAAGGAATTATAGCAATCATAAGAACGATGTGGTCAATTGGCGAGCATTCTCCTGCCTTCTTTTTTAAACTTTTTGATTGTCAGATTCAACCTATTTTAACATATGGAGCTGAAATCTGGGCTTGACGCAAAATCAAGAACAGATAGAAAGAATTCATTTGTTTGCTCTTAAACGATTTCTGGGTGTCAATATAAAATCGCCGAAGCATGTTATTTATGGAGAAACAGGCAGGTATCCTTTGTATATTTTTCACGTTTGTCAAATGTGTGAAGTTTTGGTAACGACTTGTACAGATGGACAATGATCGATACCCTAAAAAGGCCTATGAAATGCTTTTAAATTTGCAACGCCAAAATTATGAAACATGGGCATGTAAAGTTAGAAATGTACTGTATAAGTTTGGTTTGGGGGAAGTTTGGGAAGCTCAAGGGTTGGTAACGTAAACATCTTCCTAGCATGCTTCAAGGAAAGGCGTATAGACTGTTTTAAGCAGGACTGGCATGCGTCTTTGGAGTCACATACATTTTATAGCGTGTATGCTTCTTTCAAGCAGTCCTTTTCAATAAGTCTACATTTATGTGAGATCAGTTACATCAAGAAGCGTAATGTATATACGAGATTTAGAATATCGAATTGGAATGTCTCCATTGAAATGTCATTTTTTGATGTATAGACCCTACCCGAACAGTGATGTGAATTGTCCATTTTGTCCCAATGTTCCAGAAACTGAACTCCATTTTTTGTTTGTTTGTCACCAGTATGAAAACCTTGGACAAGAATTGTTGCCTAGAAAGTTTTATAGACAGCCCTCCATGGTTACATTTTAGTTGTTGCTTACGAATACGAACAAACGCATTATGGAAAGGCTGTCCCTCTTCATATTTAAAGCATTAAGATTAACAAATGAAAGTATGCATGTGATTTGATTTGATTATTGATTTTGAATATTCACTCCATTGTATGGGCAAATGGCCTGATCAATTAAGACATTCTGACTCCGACTCCGACTCTCTCTCTCTCTCTCCTCTCTCTCTCTCTCTCTCCTCTCTCTCTCTCTCTCTCTCTCTCTCTCTCTCTCTCTCTTTCACACACACACACAAACACACACACACACACACACACACACACACACACACACACACACACACACACACGCGCGCGCGCGGGCGGGCGTGCACACACACGCACGCATGGACGCATGCACGCACGCAAGTACGCACGCACGCACTCACGAATGCACGCACGCACCCAAACCCACACCCACCCACAAACACACACAGACACACACACACACACACACACACACACACACACACACACACACACACACACACACACACGCACACACACACACACGCACGCGCGCGCGCGCGCGCGCGCGCGCGCGCATGCACGCAAGCACGCACGTACGCACGCACGCACGCACGCACACACACACACACACACACACACACACACACACACACACACACGCGCGCGCGCGCGCGCATGCACGCACGCACGAACGCATGCACGAACACACGCATACACACACACACACACACACACACACACACACACACACACACACACACACAACCGCGCACAGCGCACTGTAACACGGTGACTTAAGCTAACCAAGCAACCTTCATGTTTTAATACTCTTGGGTGTAGAATAATGGAAATCCTCTACCGTGTGAAAAGAGCTCAGTGGTACGATCAGTACGAACCATTTAGAAAAATCGCTGAACTGATCCACAAAGTAGGTAACCCTGCTCTGTGTGTGTTTGGAATATTTGGAAATGTTATGATCCTTCTGATCATGATTCGCCTTCCCGCATCCACCTCTAGTGTTTTCTTCCAAGTTCTGGCCTGCTCTGACCTGCTGACGTTGATTGAAGGGCCACTGCGTAGGGTGCTCCAAAGGGAATTCAATGTGCCAGCTTTTAGGAAACTCGGTTCATGGCAGTGTAAAATGGACTGGATGATGCATTACACAATTCAGACTTTATCCCCATGGATGCTGGTGGCACTCACCATGCTGAGAGCAGCCTCTGTGGTATGGCCACTTCGTGTCAATGCTGTGTGGACGAAGGGAAAGTCGAGAGCTACTGCTGGTATAGTGACCATCGTTGTCATTTTGATTAATAGTCACAGTCTCTATGGACATGATATAGGATCTTGTTCTTGGGTTTGCTGTCCTACAAACTATGCCTCCATTTTTTATGATGTAATTTGCCATGGATGGAGTCGGCTCAAACAAGTTTGGTACCTTTCATGTTGTTGGGGGTCAGCAACAGCGTTCTTCTCTGGACACTTGTCAAATCTGTCAGAACAGGCACCCGTCTGCCTGTGCAACAAGCCGCCCAGGATTCCAGACAACAGAGAGTGAGTTCGTTGACGGTCACCGTGATTGCCACAAATATATGCTTTTTCCTCCTGACAATGCCAATGCAGATATACGTGATTGCCATTGAGTATGTTGACTGGCATGACCCGATTCAGTATGGACAATACCGAGTCTTCCTTGCAGCCAGTCGCTTCCTGTTGGATTCCAACAGCGCCGTTAACTTTTATTTGTATTGTCTGACTGGCCGCAAATTCAGAGCAGTTTGCAAAGATAACATTTCAGATTTCCGCGCTATTCTTTACAGTTTCTGTCATTTTGTTAGTAGAAGACTGCCATATAAATGCAATGACGTCATCCAGTGTTAGTGTTGTGTGAAAACAGTGAAATACAGGGCGACAGCTGACATCAGTGATCTTTAGTGTTGTGTGGAAACAGTGACGCACAGGGCGACAGCTGACACCAACAGTGATCTTCAGAATAACCATTGCTACATGGTGATGACTGCAGCTAAACAAAACCTAATTTTTTTTCTGAAATGCTTCGGTTTTTTGTTTTTGTTGTTTGTTTGTTTGTTTTTTTTGTTTTTTTTTGTAGTGACAAATAGTACATACACTTTTCAGTTGTGTAGGTCATGTTTTTCTCCATGACAGTCTGCACAGCCACCTATGTGAATGATTTAAAGAATGATGCTGAACAAGTAAGTAGTGGGGGAAAAACAAATGCAGGTTAACAATTCTTCCATCACTATGGTAATGACTTGGCAAAGATTTGAAAAAAAAAAATCGAAAGTATATATTATGAATATGAAATCTCTTTACTAGTTGCGTGAGGGAGCCATCGTAATCCCTCTCGAAGACAGATTTGTATTATTGCCTGCCCCGAGGCCTTTCGTCCGCTGGATCGGACTCATCAGGGAGACACAGCTGATTGTGTCTGTGCTCTTGGCGTCAAATAGAGACACACCACATCCCATAATTCTGTGGTGTTCTCACCACCAAGGGTTCAAAAAAGAATCCAACACCACCCACAAAGCAGCCAGCGAAAGGTAGTAAATAAAAGAAAACGAAAGTGTGGAGAGGAAACAAAAGTTGCTGAAAAACTAAAAATATTATGCAAACAGTATAAAATGTAAGGAACAATCTTTGAGCCTATGCTTGAGGATCCATTTAAGGATGCAAGGGAGATCAAAAGATATGGAATAGCCTGAGTGGTCAGCTCTGCTGTTCTATAACCCAAGCATTGTCAGCGGCTAAGAATTGTGCAGAACAACCTTTACTTGGATCTCCTAAGAGATGTAATCGCCCACTGATTGACCAAACAATATTATGCTGAACAATTAAGTAGTGGGGGAAAACAAATGCAGGTTAACAATTCTTCCATCATTATAGTAATGACTTGGCAAAGATTTGGAAAACAAAAACGAAAATATATATTATGAATATGAAAACTCTTTGCTAGCTGCGTGAGGGAGCCAACGTAATCCCTCTCGAAGACAGATTTGTATGTATTGCCTGCTCCGAGGCCTTTCGTCCGCTGGATTTAAAGAATAAATCAGTCACTAGGATTAACAGTAAATAAGTAAGCTCAGAAAAATAAAGAAGTGACGGCTGCACTCGTTTCAAATAAGTAAAGGAAAAGGTAACAAAAGAGTACCTGGAGAGGGGATGACCGACGTTTCGTGTCGCAGACACTTCAGCAAAGAATACCTGGAGAGGGGATGACCGACGTGTTTCGTGTCGTAGACACTTCAACAGGGAACTGTTGAAGTGTCTACGACACGAAACACGTCGGTCATCCCCTCTCCAGGTACTCTTTTTGTCACCTTTTCCCTTTACTTAAATAAGTAAGCAAAGAGATAAGTACATACATACATACGTACATACACACATACATACATACATACATTCATACATACATACATACATACATGCATGCATACATACATACATACATACATACATACATACATACATACATACATGCATGCATGCATGCATACATACATGCATACATATATACATACATACATACATACATACATACATAAATGCATACATACATACATACATACATACATACATACATACATACATACATACATACATAAATGCATACATGCATACATACATACATATATACATACATACATACATACATACATACATACATACATACATACATACATACATACATGCATACATAAATGCATACCTACATACAAAAGCAATTAATCAAACAAAATATATAAATGAATATGTAAATATATTCATAACTAGCCTATTACTAATTTACTAATGGTCTAAGTAGAAATCTACCTGACTAACCCACAAACTAACAATCTAACTAAGTAACTAACTAACTAACTAAGTAGCAAGCTAACTAACCAACTAGCCAACTATGTTGCTAACTAACTAGCTAGCTAACTAACTAACTAGCTAACCAGCTTACTCACTCATTCACAGAGTCACGCATTAGTTATCTTACTAACTACCAACAAACGTACAGTCTAACTAACTAACTAACTAACAGACCAATTGACTAACCAGTTAAATAGCCCACTAACTAAGTAATTAGCATACTACCTCACGACGTAACTCACTCACTCACTCATGAAAGACAGCCCAGGCCCATGATCATCCGTTTCAGCCGTTGGAGGGACAAGATGCAGATGACGATGAGAGGTGGGATGACGATGAGAGGTAGGATGACGATGGGAGGTGGGATGACGATGAGAGGTGGGATGACGATGAGAGATGGGATGACGATGGGAGATGGGATGACGATGGGAGGTAGGATGACGATGGGAGGTGGGATGACGATGGGAGGTGGGATGACGATGAGAGGTGGGATGACGATGAGAGGTGGGATGACGATGGAGGTGGGATGACGATGAGAGGTGGGATGACGATGAGAGGTGAGATGACAATGAGAGGTGGGATGGCGATGGGAGGTGGGATGACGATGGGAGGTGGGATGACGATGGGAGATGGGATGACGATGGGCGGGGGTAGCTTGTTGGGGGCTCTGAAGACTGGCTTTCCTCGTCATAGAACGTGACTGGTGGGCTGTGGAGTGTTGTCGTCAGGCTTACACCGGGTGTGCTGGCTGTCTCTCTTTCCTGAACTGACGTTCGGCAAGTGTTTGCCTTCTTAAAGGGCTCACCTAAGTTGGGGAGGGGGGGGGGGGTCAAAAGGGAATGATGAGGGGAGGTGGGCTGATCTGTTGACAGGGAATGAACAGCGGGTCTGTTCCCTGCCCCAGCTGTCGTCATGTCCTGAGCATCACCATGCACCGCTGCTGACTGCAGTGCCGCACTCTCTTTACGCTCGTTAGAATTCACCTTGGCTTCTGGCTCCGCAGATCTAGCAAGGTTCATCCCAACGTTGTCACCTGGTGTGTAAGTACTTGCATTGAAATTTACAAATACATTTCGGGTCGCTGCGGGTCTGAATAGGCGGTAATTGGGACTGGGTACTTCTGTTGGATAAGACTGGAGTTGTCTGCCTGTTACGTTGTCTCCTTGTCGCCTTGTTTAGGATGGGGAATTCCTCTAAGTCAGAGGGAGAGGGGGGCAAAGAGGAATCACCCTTTGGTCGCCCAGTGTGGTATGAACTGTTCATCCTGTTCGGCCTAACTACATGTTGAGAACTGTTCTGGGCATTTCTCCCTCGAAATCCATCCTTGTTTTTCCTTGTTGCATTGAAACATAGTTCACCTCTGAAAAAATAAGCCTGTCTCCCTTCCTCTCTGTGATGCTTCAATGCAGTGTACAGCCGCCTGGTGAGGTCCGCGGCCACACGGATGCCTTCTTCATCCGCCATTTCTTCCCTGTGCTCTCTCCCTTCCTCTCTGTGATGTTTCAGTGCAGTGTACTGCCGTCTGGTGAGGTCCGCGGCCACACAGATGCCTTCTTTATCCGCCATTTCTTCCCTGTGCTCTTTTACTTGCGGCACTGACAGTTTGTCTGGCCAGTGGTGAAGGGCGGCAATCAACGGCCGGGGACGGGTGGAATCGCCCAGAGACAGAGACACAGAGAGAGAGAGAGAGAGAGAGAGAGAGAGAGAGAGAGAGAGAGAGAGAGAGAGAGAGAGAGAGAGAGAGAGAGAGAGAGAAAGAGAGAGAGAGAGAGAGAAAGAAGAGAGAGAAGAGAGAGAGAGAGAGAGAGAGAGAGAGAGAGAGAGAGAGAGAGAGAGAGAGACGTACGCACACACAAATATGAACACGCACTCACGAGAGCTCGCGCACCCCCCCCTCCCCCCACCCACACACACACACTCACTCACGCACGCACAAAGGCACACACACACACACACACACACACACACACACATGCACAACAAATCACAAAGCAATAGTCTTATAGTGGACATCCTACAATTGGATAGCACTACGCTAGACTGAGTGACCCCCCCCCCCCACCTTCCACCCCTCCACCACCCCCACTACCACCATCCCCCCTCCCCACCCCGATTCTGTTGCTTTCAGCTGAGTAAGTGATTACTAAACATTGTTGAAAATTGACCATAAGCACAACATGCATCAAAAAGTTCCCCCTGCCCCCTCCCACCCCCCCCCCCTCCCGCCCACTCCCCGCTTTATCCCCTCCCTCGCAGACCCACCCCCCCCCCCCCCCAAGCCCTGCCACTTGCCCGGCATCCTTACCGAGCCATGCACGTGACATGGACCGCCAGGTGCGTCAACAGTGCGGTACGCTGTGCACACCCCGCTACATGAACAGCAGCAATACCCCTGTATGCCTCTGGAGGGTTTGACAGAGGAGGAGCGGCACCCAGCATTCTTCTCTGAAGTGCCCGTGATGGACACTCACACAGCAGCCACAGCAGCAGCACCACCAGCACCACCAGCACCACCAAGAAGTAACACACCTCTGTCTCTCTCTGTTCTCTCTCTCTCTCTCTCTCTCTCTCCTCTCTCTCTCTCTCTCTCTCTCTCTCTCTCTCTCACACACACACACACACACACACACACACACACACACACACACACACAGCACAACTTAATTCAGGATGATGCAATGTGTGTGTGTGTGTGTGTGCGTGTGTGTGTGTGTGTGGGTGGGTGGGCGGGCGGGTGCGCGCGCGCGCGCGCGCGTGTGTGTGTGTGTGTGTGTGTGTGTGTGTGTGTGTGTGTGTGTGTGTGTGTGTGTGTGTGTGTGCGTGCTTGTGTGTGTGTGTGTGTGTGTGTGCGTGCTTGTGTGTGTGTGTGTGTGTGTGTGTGTGTGTGTGTGTGTGTGTGTGTGTGTGTGTGTAAGTTGGAGGGAAGGGTGGGAGGCAAAAGGAAGAGGCAAAGCCGGAGAGGGAGAGTGAAAGGGACAGGGTGGGAAAGAAAGAACGGTGGGAACGGTGTGTTTGTGTGAACGTGTGTCTCCAAAACCATCCTTCAAGGTACCGTTGAACGCGGGTGCAGACGAGGACGGCAGAGAAAGAGCTGGTCCGACAATATAAAGGACTGGACCAAAATGACCATGCCAGATTTCCTCACGACAGCCACCAACAGAAGAGCCTGGAGAAAAACGGCGGCTGCCTCATCACGTCCTCCCAACGACCCCAGCGGTCAGGGGAATGACTGACCGACGTCCCTCCAACGACCCCAGCGGTCAGGGGAATGACTGACCGACGTCCCCCAACGACCCCAACGGTCAGGGGAATGACTGACCGACGTCCCTCCAACGACCCCAGCGGTCAGGGGAATGACTGACCGACGTCCCTCCAACGACCCCAGCGGTCAGGGGAATGACTGACCGACGTCCCCCCAACGACCCCAACGGTCAGGGGAATGACTGACTGACTGTGTTCATAATTATGAACATTCAGCTTGTTGTAACAGGGAATACGATTGTTTCCCCCCTTGTCTTTTGGGCTCTAGTACTGAATGGACAATAAGAAAATCTCTCTCTCTCTCTCTCTCTCTCTCTCTCTCTCTCTCTCTCTCTCTCTCTCTCTCTCTCTCTCTCTCTCCTTCAGTTCTGTGGGGAGTCATTGGG
This sequence comes from Conus ventricosus, assembly GCA_018398815.1. Classification (NCBI taxonomy): domain Eukaryota; kingdom Metazoa; phylum Mollusca; class Gastropoda; order Neogastropoda; family Conidae; genus Conus; species Conus ventricosus. Next base: position 74,424,706 of record CM031613.1, on the reverse strand, counting down.
ACAGCCCACTGACGAACAGTTCACCAATGTCTTCAGTTCTGTGGGACCTAATCCTCACACCTTCACCCCGTACCGCACTCCCCATACCCCAACCACCCACCCACCCAAAAAGGTTCACCGCATTTGAGGTACTTTTAACAGTTTATCTGTCAAAATCGCTCAGTCACCACACTCACATTAAATCTCCCATCCCACCCCCACCCCCATACCTTCCCCACCCCACCCCCACCCCACCTCAGAAACTTCTTCCCACTTCTTTCTTCACGTCGTCCGCCCCCCCCCCCCCCCCCTTTCTTTCTTTCTTTTTTTTATTTTTTTATTTTTTAATTTTTTTTTTTTTTTACAGAAGTGGAAGAGAAAATTTGTTTTCTGAGCGACCACAGAGTGATCGGCGATGTAGCGCAGACAGAAATCTGCTACGGATTGTGTTTGGTTATATATCGTTAAAAAAAAGTACATACTTCTGAAGGAGAAAATTTGTTCCAAATTTCATTAATTTAGCAAAAATTCGATTGAAATCATTTTACAACAGAATTTCAGCCACAATACACTGGGCGTTCAGCGTGTACCGGACTCGCACCAGGAGGACTCATGCCAGTGTAATGGATACCGCCACCCCCCACCCCCACCCACCCCCCCTCCCGCATCACAACGCCTCGAACACCATGGGCAGGTGCCTCATCCACGCAGTTCTAGGCAAAACGCTCGCCATGTCTGCGGAACACCCTCCTCCTCCTGTCATGGCGCTGGAGCAAGAAGAAAGACTCGTCTGAAAACCAGACCCCTGTTCCAGTGGGTCCTGATGGTCCGGGGCCGATGCTGAGTTGCCCACTGCAGCCTGTTCCCACGATGACGTTGTGTGAGGACAGGTCCCACAGCCCTGCAGCCTGCAGGCGATTCCGAACAGTCTGGTCAGAGATTATATTTTGTCCTCCGGGCAATTACTGGGCGGTTACTGTCTTCATCTGTCCGTGGGCAGGGGTGGTTGGGTCTGTGGGGTGTGCTCGGCAGCTGGGGGGGTGGTGTTTTTCGCCGGTGGGCTCTGCAGTCATGAAATACGGGCTGGTACACCCATGGGGGATGCTACTTTGAGGCTGTTATGAGCTGCATCCTGTAGTCTAATTTACCTCTGTTCAGGAGCAGTTATGTCCCTTGATATCTTAATGGAGTGTCCTGCGCGTGCCTGTACCCATCGTCAACACAGCGCAGGCCTCCAGGGGTGGTACAGGACTGCTCTAAGGGCAGGTGAAGACAGTGCTTCTCTGGGTCCTCCCCAGCACCTTCGGGTGTTTCTTTTTCTTCTGGGCGGTTGCTGACGCTGACCAGGGACCGTACAGCAAAGGGACTAACAAGAGCCAGATGGGCCGCGCGAAGTACTGCTCGCGAGCAGACGGCCGAACTTGGGCGTAAAGAACTTCCGGTGGCAGCTTCTAGCGAGTAAACAATGTGTGGAACACGCGTGTCGGACGGTGTAAATCTCGTTTTTTCGCATGAACACTCCAATTTCTTGTACCAAAAACACATCGCATCTAATATGGGGGGTGCAAACTGT
>CM031613.1:74413154-74418154 GCA_018398815.1 Conus ventricosus | reverse complement strand
TGGAAATGAATAAATATGGTCGCCAAATATCAAAACTTTGCATTAAGATTTTGACTCTGTAATCACACTTACTATCTGAAATGTTTGCAAGGCTTTTCTATGGTACATTATCTCAATTTTGACGAACGTTTTTTTTACATAATCGTCTAATCTATTCAGGGCAATTAACCCATATATGCCTGATTTTTTGTCGTTGGTTTTCATGTATTCAGGGGTGTACAATATTGCAAGTATTGAGGTTTGAAGGCTGGTTTTACATTTTTATCGGTTTGTGTTTTAGACATATAAAACCTACCGTCCCACTATATGGACACAAAGCACGAGAGGTTACAGGTTTTTATGATATATACAAAGACACAGAACTCATTTGAAATCATAGTTCAGCCAAACGTATTCTTGAATTTTGCATCAAAACATGAAATAGCATTATCGACTAGATTGTTGACAGATTAATTGTACATAACTGAACTCAAAAAGAACAAAAAGAGCATTTTACTCATAGTGGAGTCACAGCAGATTGACGTAGTTCACTCATCGTGTCTTCGTAAGCATACTGTCATTGATCAGCCATCTGTGTGAAAGGCTGCAAAACCTTTGGCATGAAGTCCACTTTGCACTTGGTGCACTTGTCACTGCTCTTCTTGCCACAGGAAGCACACCTGAGTCGCTTCTGGACACGCTCCACAGGATGATCTCTGCCGTCAAAGCGAAGGGCCGGTGCAACTCGCTTGTCAAGCTGGGCAGGGCGACCAAGTGGACGTCCCACGCGATGCTGCTTCACTGATCTAGAGAGATGGACAGTGGCAATGGCTCGTCGCACCGCAAGAACATCCAGGGGAGAGGGGGGGGGGTATTCTCCAGTGGGCGTGGCCGGTACAAGTGCTAGGTTTGCTGAACGGCCAAATCCAGGCAAAAAGAGAAAATGGACCACCACCATTTCTTCGATCGGATGGAGATGCGGGACTTGTCAATGTTCTGGTCCATCCTATCAATCTCTCCCATGGTCTTGTTGTGGTGGTTGATGAGAGCTGGCTGATCAATGTGGACGTGCTGCCTGGCTTGCCTGGAAACCTTCTTGTTTTCTGTGTAGGATTCACGCCCACCTTGTTGGAGATTACATTGACAATGTTGTTGTCATTCCAACGAACCACGATTATTGCATTGCTTGTGTCAGTGTAGTAGTCGAAGGTGCCCCTTGGAGTTTTATTCCTCTCCTGCACTGATCGCAGCGGACAATCTTCAACTGATTTGCACGAATGGTTCCTGTGCATACAATGCTTTTGGAAGAGAGGTAGTTCACGAGTTTCAGTGACGTGAGAGGTTGTCAAATGAGAGGTGGAAAGTATATTGTCCTTGGATTTCAGATACAAGATCGACGACAACTGATCCTCCCATTCCCACACAGGGCAGGCCGCAACAGCTTGCCTTCCTTTCGCCCCTTGGTAGGGCTCACATTGGACAGCGTATCCCAAGGGGGTAGCAAGGACCCACATCTTGAATCCTGATCGGATGGGTTTGCCTCTTATAAATTGTTTTGAGCCATGACGACCATAGCACGGGACCATGCTCTCATCAATGCTGAGATTCTGTTGTCTTAGAAAGTAACGAAGGCTTCTTTCATTCAGCATGGTCAGCAGTGGTCTGACTTTGGCCATCTTGTCATCAGCATCAAGGTTGGTGTTGTCACTCACATGGAGGTATCTCATGATCTCCTCGAATCTGTCTCGGCTCACAGCTGAGGTGACAGCTGTATTATGAATGTCCATGTCATTGGACCAGTACATTCGGCGTCGGGGAAGTGTGCAGTAACCAGTTAGAATTAGGATGGCCAGAAAGGTGCGAACCGTTGTGAGTCAGCTTTGCGTTTTGCCATGTTGTGAAGAGATTGCACCGTACTCTGCATTCCCCAGTTCAGAAACGTGTTCATCTGAATCCTGCACACACACACACACACACACACACACACACACACACACACACGTTTTAGATATTGTATTATAGTATTTTATCTTTGATTAAACACAATCTTTTACCTTTTCACACAGGAAGTTTTGCCGAAGCGAAGCTTTCGGCCTCCATCCAGAGGCCTTCGTCAGCGCCGAATGTCTCGCGGAGTGAGTTGTGTTCGGTGCCCGCGATCTTTCTTGATTCTCTCTCTCTCCCTCTCTCTCTCTCGGGAGGGAGGGAGGGAGGGAGGGAGGGAGGGGGGAGGGAATATAGGGAGGTAGGTGTGTGTGAGAAAAATAACTATAAAAACTGACCATGTCGTTCTCTTGGGGAGTAGACTGAGTGCCGTCACCACCGGTGATCTGTCTTCCGTCAGCATAAATGACTGTTGCTGAAGCAGATGACTGAAGTTGCCGCCCACTCAGATTGTGGATTTCAGCATCTTCATCTCCACTGTCCTCGTCTGTCAATTCATCAGTAGGTGGGGGATCAATGTAGATATTGGCAGTGTGGAAAACAGCGTCCGCTTCAAGGATATCCAGTACTTCATTTATATTGTATCGTCTGCAAAACAGAGATCGTTGTGATAAAGTAAGCACCAAGGAAGTCGAGCATGCACGTATTTAGATTAGTTTGACTGTTGGTTGTTTTGGTGCTTTACGTCTCAGCCATTTTCGCTGATCAGAGACAGCTGGTCACATTGTCCTGACACCAGCGAACCAGTTTCAGTAATGCCGGGATTCAAACCTTGACCTTTGGAATAAGAGTCGAACCCTCTACTGACTGAGCTATCCAGCTCTTCGATTAGTTTGACTTTATTTCATCTTTAGAGATAAGTTGAAATAAAAAAAGAAACGCATGATGTGTCATGTTTGTTTTTCTTGTTTTGTTTTGTTTTTTTTTCGTTTCTCCTGTGCCTGTTTATCAATCCTGTCACTGATAACATTGACGTAACGAAATTAAAAAAATAATAATATACATCAAAATTATTACATTCATGAAACAAAATAACAATGTAACATAGATATTTCAGCCCTGTTACAATTTAGACTGATTTCAAACACAAAAAACTGTCACTAGCATGAAATGAGAAACCTGTACCCGCTCGGGCCTAGCGTCCCTATAGTGGAACGCCTATAAAACGCAACAAATTTTACCTATTATAAAGAATAAGCTTATAGCATTGCAAATGGTTTTGGTTTATATCCTACGTATCACATTTACTTCAATAATGTCATCAAAAATGTGTTTGAGAAAAGAGATATTGACTTACCTTCTGCTTTGATCCATCTTGATTGTTTTCAACCATGTGGTTCATCACACACAACACACACACACACACACACACACACACACACACACACACACACACACACACACACGCGCGCGCGCGCGCGCACACGCACACTCTCTCTCTCTCTCTCTCTCTCTCTCTCTCTCTCTCTCTCTCTCTCTCTCACACACACACACACACACACACACACACACACACACACACACACACACACACACACACACACACACACACGCACGCACGCACGCACGCACGCACGCACGCACGCACACACACACACACACACACACACACACACACGCACACCCACACACACACACACACAGATACACAGACACACAGACACTCGCGAGCGCGCGCGTTTGAGGTTTGAATTGAAGGCTAGAAATATATTTTGATGGTTTTAAATATGGATTTTTCTTGTTTATATATTTAAAAAAAATGCTTCAGTTTCAGGGGGCGCTGCCCCCTGACCCCCGCAGGGGCGTTGCCCCTTGACCCCCCTGGGGGCTCTGCCCCAGACCCCCAACAGAAAAATCTCCTCTGCTTTTTAAAAATCTGTTCTCATCCCTGCATTTTACCCCAGCAAAAGATCAGATATCGCATTGTTCTCCCAGGAGAAGTTCAGTTTTAACATTGTCCTCCAGCAGAAGGACACGTTTAGCATCGTTCTCCCAGGGAAACGTCAGGGTTTTTTTCTCCCAGGGAAATGTCAGGGGTTTTTTTCTCCCAGGGAAATGTCAGGTTTAGTGTTGTTTTCCGAGGGGAAGGTCACATTCAGCATCGTTCTCCCAGGAGCGTGGTTCATCCAGCAGAAGGCCAGGCTGAGCGTGGTTCTTCCAGCAGAAGGCCAGGTTGAGCGACGTTCTTCCAGCAGAAGGCCAGGGTGAGCGTGGTTCTTCCAGCAGAAGGTCAGGGTGAGCGTGGTTCTTCCAGCAGAAGGTCAGGTTGAGCGTCGTTCTTCAAACAGAAGGCCAGGCTGAGCGTCGTTCTTCCAGCAGAAGGCCAGGCTGAGCGTCGTTCTTCCAGCAGAAGGCCAGGCTGAGCGTGGTTCATCCAGCAGAAGGCCAGGCTGAGCGTCGTTCTTCCAGCAGAAGGTCAGGTTTGAGCGTCGTTTTCCAAGGAAAAGAGCACATCCAGCGTTGTTCTCCATTGAAGATGGTTAGATTCAGCGCCGGTTTTCCAGCAGTCCTTTGCAGCACCTGTCATCACCACTATTTGTAGACTGCAAAGCGTGTGTGGTCGGCAGATTGTAATAATAATAATAGTAGTAATAATAATGATAATATAATATAGACGCATAAAGAATGTGGAGTTCCTGGTTTTAGTAAACCTTTCAGGTAGCTGTGTGTCCGGTCTTCTGGGACATATCCTTTATCGAAAGTCGCCTGTTAGAGACTGAAGAGATGGGCGCTGCCCTCTTCTGAGAGCCGTTTGATATCTGTATACCGTACTTTGTCTGGACTTGGAGCACTGTCCTTAGTGCACCTGGCTATTGCGTCATCCCGTTCAGATGCTGTGATTTCACTATCAATGCCAGTCTGCGCTAGGTGTCAGTTTAACTTCGTCAAATATTTCTTCTTTTTTCTGCAAACTCCTTTGATGACTCTGTTCCATGAAACGTTAAGTAGAGCCGACCCTGCCTCCTCCACATTTGTCTTCAGGTTTGTGGTCTTAGCGTCTAAGATATCTGGGGTTGCGTTGCTTGTATGTTTTCCTTCTGTGACGTCAACGTAATATTAAATAACAACATGACGTA
>CM031613.1:74393154-74400654 GCA_018398815.1 Conus ventricosus | reverse complement strand
CAATTTTCCAACAATTCAACACCATTATCGAAACCACACATGGTGTAAAAAGGTGCATTTTCCGGAGGGACATACGCACATACGAACAAAATATTCTTACTAAAACTAAAAAAATCTTTATCAAACATAAATAGCATTGCATACTGAAAGTCACAATCCACTTGTTTAATGTATGGCAGAAGACTTTTCCGTACCATACAGACCAATCCTCCTGAACACCGACCCTGTTTCGTAAGTCTTACTGCCGGTTTTACAAACAGTTCATGTTCCGGAAAAATGTTCAACTCGAACGATTCAGCAAAGGTTTCAACCAAACAGACAAAATCAAAAGAAGAAATAAACTTAATAAAATCTCTGTCGCGTAATTTACGAATTAATCCACAAACATTCCAGTGGAGAAGTGACGCATTATTTACGAGTTTATGTACATTTTGACCTGTATGACTTTTCATACTTTTATCACTATATGAGCGAGTATCCTTATAATAATAATGTGCATTTCTTGCGCCTAATCTTTAAAAGCCCTAAGCGCTTACAATAAAAAATAAATAAACCAAGAGGAGCAACCAATATGATAAACAACAAAAGGCAATCTTCCAAACACACACACACACAACATTTCTACATGCTTAAGCTGAGCACACAAACACACACACACACACAAACACATACACGCACACAATCACACAAACACACACACAAGCACACACATACGCCAGGTGTAGGGTACATCTGCTTTCGACAGAAAGAGGGGAAGGGTCATGACTGGAAGAGGGTAGTCTTAAGAGAAGACTTGAAGGAAGAGAGGGAAGTCGCAGAGCGGAGAGACAGAGGGAGGTTATTCCAACAACAGGGGCCTGGAAAGAGAACGAACGTTCGCCGAGGGTCCTAGTGCGGAAGCGAGGAATTTGGAGAAGAGAAGTGTCAGAGGAAGAACGTAGCTGTCTAAGAGGTTTATAGGTATTCAGAAGATCAGCAAGATAGGATGGGGCTAGACCACTGAGAGATTTGTAGCAAAGCAAAGAAAGCTTGTATTCAATCCTTTTGCCTACTGGGAGCCAGTGGAGAAAATCAAGCAAGGGAGCCGAGTGAGAAAATTTGGAGCGTTTCAATACTAGTCGGGCAGCACTGTTTTGAATTTTCTGCAATTTGCCAAGAAGATTCTGTGGGCAACCAGCAAGAAGAGAATTACAGTAATCCAAGCGAGAGAGAACAAAAGCAGAAATGAGAGTTTTAGTGGCATCATCCGAGAGAAGATGACGAACAGAAGAAATACGGCGAAGTTCCAGATAGCAAGCACGACAGACGGAGGAAATTTGACTTTGAAAGGATAGAGTTTGGTCCAGTGTGATCCCAAGATTACGGACAGTTGAAGAAGTCCGAATGACTGAATTATCTAGTTGGACAGATGAGGGAAGGCAGTTTGTAGACAATAATCTTTTAGATGCTATGAAAATCAGTTCGGTCTTGTCGTTGTTCAGTTGAAGTTTGTTGTCAGTCATCCAAGCTTTGATATCAGAAAAACATGCCTGAGTTCGTTCAATGATAGAAAGGAGCTGAGAAATATCGTCAGAGGTGTAGATTTGGTTGTCGTCAGAGAAACAGTGGTGGGAGATGCCATGATGAGTGACAATGTCAGAGATAGGCTGTGTATAAAGAACGAAGAGAATGGGGCCCAAGACTGAGCCCTGGGGAACTCCATACTCCAAGTCAGCTGACTGAGAAGAGAAACCATTCACAGAGACAGTCTGAGTACGACCACAGAGATAAGATCTGAACCAGGAAAGAGCTGTGCCAGAGATGCCAAATGTATGCTCAAGCCTAGACAGAAGGGTACTGTGATCTATAGTGTCAAAAGCGGCAGACAGGTCTAACAAGGACAGCAGAGAGACTTTACCATCGTCAAGAGCAGAGAGAAGGTCGTTGACAATTTTGAGGAGAGCGGTTTCTGTGCTATGGCCAGCACGATTGGCAGATTGCAAAGGATAAAGATTGTTACGCTCAAGATGTTCATGAAGTTGGAGAAGAGCAATCTTTTCAATTATCTTCGACAGAAAGGATAAGTTGGAAACAGGACGATAGTTTTTCAAAATCTCAGGATCAAGAGAGGGTTTCTTTAGCAGGGGTCGAATAACAGAGTGTTTTAGTTCAGAGGGGAAACAACCAGAGGTGAGTGAATCATTGACAATGGCAGTGATGAATGGTATCAAATCATCAATTACACCACATAGCAGGGAAGATGGGAGGGGTCAAGCACACAAGTCTTAATGGTAGTATTCTTAATCACATCTCTAACTAATGACTGAGTAACAGGTTCAAAAGAAAAGAGTGGAATGCCAGAGAAAATGTCAAAGTGGATATCAGGAACAGTTGCTGTCTGAGAGTCTATATTCTCCCGGATCGACTCGATTTTGCCGACAAAGAAGTCACAAAATTTATGTGGCAGATCAGAGGGACAGACAGAAGATGGAAGAGGAGAGGATTTAATTCTCCCCATGAGTGTGTTTGTGAGGTTGAACAGTTGCTTGCTCGAAGTGCAGTCTTATGAAGACGACACATATTTTCCGTTTTATTGTATTTATTTACAGAGGAGGCCACAGGTGTGGACGTGTAATCCATGCAGCCAACACTATTCTGAGTGACATATCCATGACTAGTCACACAGTCACCACCATGTCCACAAGTATCATTTTCTGTAATACAATTACTATCAATATTCACAGAGTCATCGACACAACCAGTCCCATGCAAAAGTGCAAAACCATCACCCTTCTTTCTTCCACCCGTACTTTCACATACAACACTTTCATTTATTTCATCAGTTTGAATACATTCACCACTACAGTCTCCCTGCCCTTCCACACACGTTCTCTCTAAAACACTCGGATGATCCTGATGTACACCACTGTTTGCTGTAGGTAACATGGCATCACTATGTACAACAGAATACAAATCGCCCGAAACATGGTGATCAAAACTTAAATCCATCCTTTTCACAGTTAACTCATCATCCGAGCGTGTGTCATCTAAATTCAACACATTGCCGTCAACACCGATGTCAGTGACAAACTGCACGGGATTTACGTCGCTTAAGCCTATCTCCATGAAGGCGGAATCGTTCACTGACCCAGTTAAAGTGCCAGCACGTAAAGTCGGAATATGCATCTCGTGCGGTGGCAACTTGAATTTCGCCTCCCTTTGACTTTGCCAAAGGGGCATTTTCCTCTGACTGGGCCGGCCGGAATCCTATCCTAACTCTACCAGGTTGTCACTGACATCTAGACCGAACTTCTTACTGTCAATTACAATGTGGTCATATACCATAGTCACTTTTTTGCCCTGTGACCGAGCGGACTTTAAATGTGGGGTGAGCTTCTTTCTTGTCTCCCTGACTCGGAAAGAAAAGTCTTCAGCCACAAAAATTTCAGTGCCCTTCAGTTTCTGTTTTGCTCTCATAATTTTTTCTTTATCTTTGAAAAACGTGCAACGTGCAACTATTGGTGAGTTTGGCTTCACGTTTACACGGTGCACCCGGTCAAAAGGAACATCATCTGTCATATCCATTTTGTCAGTAAGCATATCTGTCACCAATTCCTCACAGTTCTGCCAAGTCTCATTATCTCTACGAGGAATGCCATGTATTATAATATTGTTTCTTTTTGACCGACCTTCCAAATCGTCCACCTTTCTGTCCAAGGATTCCACCCTGGCATTAAGTTTAGTATTTTCATCTCTTAGCCGGTCATTTTCATGTTTTAAACTGGACATTTCCTGTTTCAAATCAATCAGTTCATTCTGCAAATTCACACACAATTGCTTCACGTCCTTCACGTCTTCACTCACATGATCAGACTTACAGTTCAAGTCAGACAACATAGCCACAACATCCCTCAGAATAGGTTCCGGCGGGAGAGCAGAGGCAGCAGGAGCAGAACCCAGTCCTTGTCCACTGTCTCTGCGTGTATTCCCAGCACTCTCCAGACGGGTTTGCCGCTTGCTGTCTGTCCTAGCATGTACAGGTCCTGGGTTCATCTCAACATCGCCGCACCGTTGAAGCAAATGTCCGTAGCAAAATAAGGATAGTAGCAGACCTAGGGTAACACCGTCCATACTTGACCTCATCTTCAACACTGAAATCCTCATGGCGGATAAAAAAAAAAGTTCGCCCGTTTCGCCATGAAAACAATAGATATCTGAGCAAACGCTCCACACACAGGTCTAAATGTCAGTGGTACAGAAGGCATGGTACCTCACAACACTCCTGACGATGCAGAACGCAAAGAAGAAGCAGGCGAAAACGAAGAGAAATTAAGAGCGCAACGGAACGCGTCCTCTCAACTTCGTGTACCACAGGAACCCCGAGAGAGAGAGAGAGAGAGAGAGAGAGAGAGAGAGAGAGAGAGAGAGAACATTCGTAAATTTCTAAAACAAAGGATACATAAGCGGTCCGCTCTGCCAAGAATTCAGATAACTTGCTATTTACGCAGGTGCATTTCTTTCTGCTGCATATCTCTTTCTTTAAACAACTACAAAACCTTGTAGAGGGGGAGCAGACCTGAGAAATATGAATCTGAAAACATAGAACATAATCATGTCTCTTATATTATCAGTGGAAATACATCATTGTAATAAAAACAAAAAAGACAAGTTAATTAGTGTACAGTATGTTCACATGGCAACGCTAATTTAAGAAGAATTGCAAAACAGACAACGAAACTTGAAGACAACGACAACCCATGAATAGACAGATGGCTAATAGTTTCAACAGCTTCATTCCAAAGCTGGCACCGAGGGTCATTGAAAATCTGACAAAAGACCGACACTTCTTGTGGAAAGAATACGTTGCTAAAGTGCTCTGCAACCTATTCAGCTGCATGTTAGACATTAGTTTGGAACAATACACTATCTTTTCAGTCTGAAGCGTACTTTTTAATTCTAATATTAACTGCCACTGGAGTTGAAACTAGATCAAACAGGGAACAGAGCACAGAATTACTTCCTCTCAAAATGACTGAGCAGGCTTTTACGTCCATGGTTTTCTTGTGTTTAGTCAGCTAGATTTTAGATGTGTTTTGAAAATATTTGATCGCCTGAATACACCATCGTATTAAAGAAAGTGATTCGATAAATATTAAGCTAATTTGGTTGTAATCCCATTCAAAGGAAGAACCACCATCTGAGCTAAATAGTAACTTAATATGGTTAAGACAAGGAAGAAACAAAAGTTGACTGCAGGATTCGTTGCAAAATGAAAAAAATAATAAAGTATATAAAAACCTTTTGGTGGTAGTCGAATCCATTTGTGAGAAAACAGACGTTTCAAGCCATAGGCTCGTTGTCAAAGTGAAAAGAAGAGGACTTTCTTCTTTTTGTACTCTCAGTTCTTAAAGAACAGGGAGTACTTTAGAATGGGAACGAAGAAATGCTCTGTGTGTGTGTGTGTGTGTGTGTGTGTGTGTGTGTGTGTGTGTGTGTGTGTGTGTGTGTGTGTGTGTGTGTGTGTGTGTGTGTGTGTGTCTGTCTGTCTGTCTGTCTGTCTGTCTGTCTGTCTGTCTGTGTGTCCGTGGTCAAAATGTGTTCCACTCGCTCCAGACAAAACTACTGGGTCGATCTTTCTGAAAAATTTGTAGGTATGTTCATTATGGGTCAAGGATGATGCCCGACGTTTTAGTTTACCGTTACAGCCGATACTAACGGCTGTAACGGCCTGTAACGCTTTTTCTTCTTTATGGAATATCTCAGAAAGTACTTGACCGATCTTTCTGAAAATTTGTAGGTATGTTCATTATGGGTGACCGGTCACGAATAATGCCCGATGTTTTAGTTTACCGTTATAACCGTTACTAACGGCTGTAACGGTTTTTCTTCTTCATGGAATATCTCAGAAAGTACTTGGCCGACCTTTATGAAAATTAGCAGGAATGTTCATTATGGGTCACGGATGATGCCTGATGTTTTAGTTTGCCCCGTTATAGCCGTTACTAGCGGTTGTAACGGCCTGTAACGGTTTTTCTTCTTTATGGAATATCTCAGAAAGTACTTGGCCAATTTATAAGCGGTATGGATGATCTTGTGACAAATCGGATCCTCTGTCCATATGTAAGTGATGTAATGCTGAAAATGGATTAAACAATCGTTAAAAACCGTTATTCTGCCGTTATTTCTTATATATAGGTGGATTTTAATCAAATTTGGTATATAGAAAGGTTATCACACACAAATGGCACTTCTATATAGTGTTTTAAAATCTGACCGTTAAAAACCGTTATTCTTGACATATTGTCCGATTTGGATTAAATTTGACATGTACACAGGCTTTAGCACAGTGAGGACTAAAATACCGGTTTCAAAAGTGCATATCGGTTATATAACCGTTAAACCGTTATTTTGCCGTTATTTTTTATAATATTGGTGGGTTTTAATGAAATTTTGTATATAGAAAGGTTATCACACACAAATGGCACTTTCATGTGGTGTTTCAAAATCTGGCCGTTAAAAACCGTTATTCTTGACATATTGTCCGATTTGGATGAAATTTGGTATGTACACAGGCTTTAGCCCAGTGAGGACTAACATACCGGTTTCAAAAGTGTATATTGGTTATATAACCGTTAAACCGTTTTTTTTGCCGTCATTTTTGATATATTGGTGGATTTTAATGCAATTTTGTATATAGAAAGGTCATCACACACAAATGGCACTTCCATGCAGTGTTTTAAAATCTGACCGTTAAAAACCGTTATTCTTGACATATTGTCCGATTTGGATGAAATTTGGTATGTACACAGGCTTTAGCCCAGTGAGGACTAAAATACAAGTTTCAAAAGTGTACATCGGTTAGGTAACCGTTAAAACCGTTATTTTGCCTTTATTTCTTATCTCACAAAGCACTTGGCCGATTTATAAGCGGTTTGGAAAACTGGGAGTACGTTTATATGCTTCGCATCTTTTTTCTTCTTCTTTTTGTACTCCCAGTTCTTGTAGAACAGGGAGTACTTTAGAATGGGAACGAAGAAATGCTCTGTGTGTGTGTGTGTGTGTGTGTGTGTGTGTGTGTGTGTGTGTGTGTGCGTGCGTGCGTGCGTGCGTGCGTGCGTGCGTGCGTGCGTGCGTGCGTGCGTGCGTGCGTGCGTGCGTGCGTGCGTGCGTGCGTGCGTGCGTGCGTGTGTGTGTGTGTGTGTGTCCGTGGTTAAAATGTGTTCCACTCGCTCCAGACAAAACTACTGAACCGATCTTTCTGAAAATGTGTAGGTATGTTCGTTATGGGCCACGGATGATGCCCGATGTTTTAGTTTACCGTTATAGCCGTTACTAACGGCTGTAACGACCTGTAACGGTTTTTCTTTTTTATGGAATATCTCAGAAAGTACTTGGCCGATCTTTGTAAAAATGAGCAGATACATTCATTATGGGTCACGGATGATGCCCGATGTTTTAGTTTGCCCCGTTATAGCCGTTACTAACGCCTGTAACGGCCTGTAGCGGTTTTTCTTCTTTATG
>CM031613.1:74378154-74388154 GCA_018398815.1 Conus ventricosus | reverse complement strand
AACCACACAGCCAGATATGACACAAACCCCCTTGAAATCATACGAACCACCCTCCAGACAGAGAGAGAGAGAGAGAGAGAGAGAGAGAGAGAGAGAGAGAGAGAGAGAGAGAGAGAGAGAGAGAGAGAGAGAGCACTTATCTGATGCGTGTGTGTGTGTGTGTACGTGCGCGCGCGCGCACGTGCGTGTGTGCGTGCGCGCGTGCGTGCGTGCATGCGTGTGTGTGTATGTGTGTGTGTGTGTGTGTGTGTGTGTGTGTGTGTGTGTGTGTGTGTGTGTGTGTGTGTGTGTGTGTGTGTGTGTGTGTGTGTTACTTCCTTGCCATTATCAGTGTGTCTTCTGAATGTATATGCACAAACGGTAGGTGATCCAACATGTATTCTGCAATCTTAGCTATGTTAAAAAATAAAAAATAAAAAAAACAAAAAAAAAACCCCAACAACAACAGTACACGACTCCTTTCAAGACCAAGCCAAATGAACGAAGATTGAGTGTATGGATACACGTATAGATAAAATTTATCGTCAGCACAATCATCATTTTTTTGTAAGCATGTGCACTGACTAGTGTGGATCGACAATGTGTAATGTCTGGATGGGTGGTTTGTAGGATGTCTGGCTGGGTGGTGTGTATGATGTCAGGCTGGGTGGTGTGTATGATGTCAGGTTGGGTGGTGGTTTGTAGCATGTCTGGGTGGTTTGTGCGATGTCTGGGTGGGTGGTCTGTATGATGTCTGGGTGGTTTGTGCGATGTCTGGGTGGGTGGTCTGTATGATGTCTGGGCGGTTTGTTTGATGTCTGGCTGGTTTGTATGTCTGGCTGGTTTGTATGATGTCTGGCTGGGTAGTTTGTATTATGTCTGTCTGGTTGTACTATGTTTGGGTGGGTGGTTTGTTTGATACCTGGGTGGGTGGTTTGTATAATGTCTGGCTGGGTGGTTTGTATAATGTCTGGATGGTTTGTATGATGTCTGCCTGGGTGCTTTATATGATGTCTGGGTGCTTTGCATGATGTCTGGATGGTTGTATGATGTCTGGCTGGCAGGTTTGTATAATGTCAGGCCGGGTCGTTTGTAAATGCCTGGGTGGTTTGTATGATGTCGGGGTGGTGGGTATAATATCTGGCTGGGTGGTTGGTCATTTGGTGGATGATCCTTGGTTGCTTCTTTGTGTTGTTGATGGATGACTCAAATGCATGGTGACTTGATGAATTTGTATGTTGCATTGATATTGTATCTATTCATAACTACCTGATATACAACGAAAAACGAATCAGCAACCCCATTTGTCGTGATGACATCCTCATCCTCTGGCTATATGACAATGGCAGCAAACCTGAGTCATGAAGGCCCTGAATGGGTGTGGGGATCTATATCTGTTCCACCTGGAAATGTAGTCATGGTGAGTTTCAAAGAAAGCACGTCACATCATACCAATATCACATTATTTCAATGTGTCATAACGTATGATCCGCCCAGCAGTCATTTTAGACAGGTGAAGAGAAAGGTATGGTACAGAGTTAAAGACCCTGTATCCGATGTTGCCCATATTTTAAATGCAAGCAAACTCAGTATTATGGCTTCCAGGAAAGCATGCTTAGAGAGTTTTTGCTTTCGACTTTTCTTTTCTTACTTTCGTTACAGCGCAGCATTTGACATTTTGTCAAGCAGTTTATGGAACTGCTCAGTGAATCAGTATTCCAGTTTTCGTCACCACGTGGATTGTAACTTGAAGACAGAGTGTGAAGATGGACGGGATGAAGCAGAACACTGTCCCTTCAGCAGTCCTGAGTGTCAGGGGATGGTGGCTCTGTGTGGACGTTGTTACAGGTTTTGTCATCTGTCTGGATCTGATAGTGAGAAAACAGACCCAA
The DNA here is from genome assembly GCA_018398815.1 of Conus ventricosus. Classification (NCBI taxonomy): domain Eukaryota; kingdom Metazoa; phylum Mollusca; class Gastropoda; order Neogastropoda; family Conidae; genus Conus; species Conus ventricosus. Next base: position 74,386,283 of record CM031613.1, on the reverse strand, counting down.
CTAATGAACACTGTCATAGCTTAGAGGGCGTAGTACGTTTCCCTGTTTGTATCTATGACTGGATTCCTGTGTTTAAAAAAATGACGGCAGTGCATTTGCACAGATTTACAGGTCACTATGTTGGTGTGATTTCGGGTGATATGTCATTACCTGCCATGTACAGACATGCATTGTTCCACAACAGACTTGTCCTTCATCATACATTTAACACATCTTCGTATGTGTGGTTTGTTGGGAAGAAGATGTGCTATTATACTAGGCATCATTCCCATCAGCAACATCTCTGTGTGCAATCCTATAGCACACGAAGGAAAAGAAAAGTAGTTTGTGAGTTCAAAGCAAACAAGACAGATGAGCAGTCACATTATTTGAAATCAATAGTTTTGAATAGATCTCAGGTTGGAACATTTTGGCGACAAGACTTGATGACAGTCTGCCATGATGGCCAAGTGACGTACACATTCCTCACGTGTGGCTTCCATCAGTTGACAGTGTGTGGCCATCAGTGCACAGTGTGTTATTTTTCCAATCGCTCATCGCATGTAAGTGAACGAGATTCTTCAAATCACCACACCATAATCCCCACATTCACGTGCAGTGATGGCATCATGACATTGTCATACAATCTGGTGTGTAATTTTGTACAAGATTGCCAAGATGACAGTGATGAATTCATCTGTCAACACCCTGTATGTATTCACACATTTACATGCAATAACGGCCAATGTCTTTCCTTTGAAAAGGTGTGTGACCAAATACCTCAATGCTGGGATGGTACGGATGAAGAGATTTGCAGCTCGTATATACCAAGCCGTGAACATTGTCCAGTTTTTCCCTTCGCCTGGCCTGGTCAGTTTCAGTAACATCAGGCAGTTTATCTCAACACCGATGCATTTCAATGAGTCCTGTCCTGACAGTCATTTTCGTTGTCCTGGTGACTTCCGCGACTGCTTACCTGTCTATACTCGATGTAATGGGATGTATGATTGTATTGACCAAAAGGACGAAGATGAATGTGGAAACATGATCTGTTCAGGATTCTTCAGGTGCAGAGCATCCACAACCTGTCTACACACTGACCACCTGTGTGATGGCTGGCCTCACTGTCCTAAGCGTGATGATGAAATACTGTGTGATACAAGTTGTCCTGTGGGCTGTCTGTGTCAAGGTTACACCTTCGTTTGTCCCCAGCCTTTCTCTGTGGCGATGTTTCCGTACATTCGGTATTTGGATGCAACCCGTTCTGGAATGACATGGTTTGAAATGAGCCCCACTGTCTATCTTATTCATCTTATTCTTGCCCAGTGTTCGTTGACCCTCTTGTCTAAAATTAAGATGTTGAATGTGAGGTTTCTTGACCTCAGTGAGAACAAGCTGAAGCACGTCAACATGACTTCTTTTCTTGGGTTCAGTGTATTACAGACATTGTCTCTGTCCAATAATCCCCTTACCTCTCTTTCCTCTGACTCTCTATCTGTTGCCCGGCAAAGTGCTCTGACACTGGTTGATCTGTCATCTACATCACTTACTGTGTTGGACACACAGGTCTTCTCTTCCTTTTCTCACATACGGAGTCTGAACTTAACATTTACCGCTATTCATACGATAAGTCGCAATGGATTTCAGTTCACACCACAGTTAACTGAACTCCACATGAATGGTAGCCCAGTGACAAATTACCCACCTGACATGCTGAAAGATCTTTACCGTTTGCACGTCGTATCTACACAAAACTACAAATTGTGCTGCAGACAAATGCTCCCAAGTAACTTTCAGAACTCGGCTTGCTATTCCCCAGAGACGAAGTTTCTTCATGTGATGATTTATTACAGTCATGGTCGTACCGTGCGTTTCTGTGGCTGATCGCCTGTCTCACAGTGACTGGCAATGTCTTCTGTTTCTGTGCACGTTTCTTTGTAAGACGCATGGCTTCTTCAAGTGGATTCAGTATGTTTGTCCTCAACCTTACGCTGGCTGACATTTTGATGGGCATCTATATTTCAATCATTGGAGCAGCTGATGAACATTTCCGTGGCAGGTATCTCCACTATGATGACACATGGAAAAGCAGTGTGACCTGTAAGGTGGCTGGTTTTCTGGCTCTACTGTCCAGTGAGGTGTCAGCTCTGATCATCTGGCTGATCACACTGGATCGTTTTCTAGTCCTTCACTTTCCATTCAGCACCTTGCGATTTGACAGAAGATCAGCAGCTATGGCCTGTCTTTGGATTTGGTTAGTGGGCTGGTTACTGGCATCATTGCCATTGCTCCCTATAACGTCTCACTGGGAGTTCTATAGTCAGACGGGTATTTGTGTTCCTCTGCCCATCACCAGACAAGACTTCAAAGGGAGATATACTCTTTCTGTGTAATGATCATTCTTAACTTTGCTTTGTTTTTATTTATTTCTGTTGGCCAGGTCTGCATCTACTGGTCAATACAGAAAAACACATTGAAAATGAACACTACAAAAGTGGCACGGGACACGGCCATAGCCCAGAGATTAATCACTGTCGCAGTATCAGATTTCATGTGCTGGTTTCCCATTGGACTGTGTGGGATCTTAGCATCAGCTGGTATTCCCATTTCTGGGGAGGTGAACGTGGCACTGGCTATATTCATATTGCCTTTGAACTCGGCTATTAATCCTTTCATGTACACCTTCAATACACTGGCAGAAAAACGCAGGAGATCCAACAAAGATAAGCTTCTACAATGGATGGAAACTCATTTTAATACTACCGTCACATAGACGTTGAGTCATGGGCAGATATTACTTGGTGGTCGGATGTGACGTGGTGGTGTGTAGTCATACAACACTGTGATTTTAGGCCATTTAGTGGTGTCCGGGGAAGAATAAAGTGCATTCAGTTCATGTATATATCTATGGATCTATGTGTTCATTTTCAAATCTGCAGTAAGATATAACACCACGATCTATGGATAGACAGGACACTGAGAGGATAAAACACTGTAGGTAGACTTCATGTAACGATCTGCAAGAGTCTGTAACACTGTGAACGGATGTCACGGAATGGTCAATGGAATAATGAAACACTGTGTTCAGATGTCATGCAATGATTTATGAAAACACACATGACACCGTGATCAGATGTCTCGTACTTGTCCGTGGGAAGATACGACACCAGGAACAAACTCATTTGATGGTCCAAGGCAAAATATGTCACTGCTGTCAGATATCATCTAATGGTCCGCGACAATCATTAGCACTGTTATGAGATATCATTTCATGGTCTTTGGAAAGATAGACTACTTTGATCAAAGATCATGTAACGGTCTATGGCAATATATAAAAGTATGATCAGATGTTATCTAAATGTCCACAGGTCGATATAGCACTGTGTCGGATGTTATTGAGTGTTGATGGTACTGTGTCACATGTCACACGGTGTTATGTGGGAAGATATAACACAGTGTCAGTTCTCCTGTGGTGCTCTATCGGCAGATATGACACTGTGTCAGATGTTGTCTAGTGTTCTCTCTGCGGATGTAACACCGTGTCAGGCACCACATGGTTGCCAATACCAGCTGTAACAACGTGTCAGACGTCGCGTACCGTTCTATGGGTAGATGTAACCTGTGTGTCAGACGCTATGTGGCTGTCTGTGTTTAGCTGTAACACTTTGGTGGATGTCATTCAGTGTTCTGTCTGTGTATAGAACACTGTGTGCAACGTCATGTACTGTTGTATGACAGATGTGGCACTGTCTCAGACGGCGGATGGTTGTCTGTGTTCAGCTGTAACACTGTGACACACGTCACGTAGTTGTTCATACAAAGGTAAACGTTATGATCCTTATATAATAATAACAATAATAAATAATAATGAATACTTATATAGCGCCTATTCTCGGCTAGAGGCCAAGCTCTAAGCGCTTTACAATCAACACTCGTTTACACAACGGGCTGCCTACCTGGGTAGTGCCGACTGAAGAGCTGCCAGCTGGCGCTTCATTCAGTCGTTTCCCGTGTCATCCATTCAATATCGTTCAATATCGATCACTCATTTTCCTTACTTCCTTCATTCTTTCCATTTCTCACGCAGGGTGCATGCTATGTGTAACGTGTCATCCATACCAACGGCCAAAACTGGCCTTCTCTTCCGAAAGTTGGTGATGGGATTTTACGTGTGCGCAAGATGTTATGCATGCGTTCACACACGGAACCTCGGTTTATAGTCTCATTCGAAGGACTGTATGGGAAATGGAGTCAGAACCAATGTTAACTTCGAGGGAAAAATCCCCCTGTACCGAAACGCCCCGGCGGAGGCTCGAACCCGCAACCCCAGGGTCACCAAGATTACGAGTCAGGCGCTCTACCAACTGAGCTATTCCGGCTCCCGACACAGCTATCATATACACTGCAGCACTGAGGGCAGTCATGGCAGAATTAGCAGGTGTGTTACGCAGTGGTTTAGTGGCAGGCATAACACTATGATAGCTGTGTCACGTAGTATTTTAGTGACAGACACAACACCATGATAGCTGTGTCACGTAGTACTTTAGTGGCAGACATAACACCATGAGAGCTGCGTCACGTAGTATTTTAGTGACAGACCATGACACCATGATAGCTGCGTCACGTAATATTTTAGTGACAGACATGACACCATGATCGCTGTGTCACGTAATATTTCAGTAGCATGCATAACACCATGATAGCTGCGTCACGTAGAACTTTAGTGACAGACATAGCACCATGATAGCTGTGTCACGTAGTACTTTAGTGATAGACATAACACCAAGATAGCTGTACCACGTAGTATTTTAGTAGCATGCATAACACCACGGTAGCTGCGTCACTTAGCACGTCATTGACAGACATAATATTACCATGACACCTGTGTCAGGTAGTATTTTAGTGGCAGATATAACATCGTGATAGCTGTGTCACGAAGTACTTTAATGACAGACATAACACCGTGATAGCTGTGTCACGTAGTACTTTAGTGGCATGCATAACACCATGGTAGCTGCGTTACTTAGCATGTCGTTGACAGACATAATACCGTGACACCTGTGTCACATAATATTTTAGTGACAGACATAGCACCATGAGCGCTGCGTCACACAATGATTTAGTGGCAAACATGACACTGTGATCAGATTGATTAAGAAATGTTTATGGGCAGACATGGCACTGTGATCAGCTGTATAAAGAAATGGTCTATGGGCAGAGATCACACTGTCATCAGCTGTATAAAGAAATGGTCTATGGGCAGAGATCACACTGTCATCAGAGTTGTCAGGATTGGTCTATGTGTAGACATGACATTATAGTCAGCTGTATTACGCAATGGTCTATAGGCTGACATGACAATATGATCTGCTGTCTGACGCAGTTAATGGTAGAAATGACATTGCAATCACTGTGTCACGCAGTTAATGGTAGAAATAACATTGCAATCAGCTGTGTCACGCAGTTAATGGTAGAAATATCATTGCAATCAGCTGTGTCACGCGGTTAATGGTAGAAATAACATTGCAATCGGCTGTGTCACGCGGTTAATGGTAGAAAAAACATTGCAATAAGCTGTGTCACGCGGTTAATGGTAGAAATAACATTGCAATCGGCTGTGTCACGCGGTTAATGGTAGAAATAACATTGCAATCAGCTGTGTCACGCAGTTAATGGTAGAAATAACATTGCACTCAGCTGTGTCACGCAGTTAATGGTAGAAATAACATTGCAATCAGCTGTGTCACGCAGTTAATGGTAGAAATACAATTGAAGTCAGATGTGTAATGCAATGGTCTTTGAACTGACATGACACTGTGATCAGCTGTGTCGTGCAATGGTCTTTGAACTGACATGACACTCTGATCAGCTGTGTCGTGCAATGGTCTACAGACAGATATAACACTACGATCATGTCACATTGATAGGTAGACATGACACTATGATCATGTCACATTGATTGCAATATATGACACTATGATCATCTCACACTGATCGGTATATATGACACTATGAGCATACATATGTATGGATATATATATATATATATATATATATATATATATATATATATATATATATATATATATAATAATATATATATATATATATATCCATCTATGGATATATAATATATATATCCATCTATCTGTCTATCTATCTATCTATCTATCTATCTATCTATGTATATATATATATATATATATATATAAGAGAGAGAGAGAGAGAGAGAGAGAGAGAGAGAGAGAGAGAGAGAGAGAGAGAGAGAGAGAGAGAGAGAGAGATGTATGACGCTATGGTCATGTCACATTGATAGGTAGACATAACACTATTATCATGTCACATTGATAGGTAGACATAACACTGATCATGTCACACCAATAGGCAGACACGGCACTGTCATCAGTTGTCTCGTGCAATGACCTATGGGCTGACCACCATTGTGATCACCTGTGTCATGCATTGGTCCATAGGCAGGCATAACACTATGGTCAATTGTGTCAAGAAATGGTCTATGGTATGGGTAGACATAACAGTGTAATCATCTTTGTCACGTCAAGATCCATCAGCAGACGTGACACCACGATCAGCTCTGTCACTCAGTGGTCTGTGAGTAGACATAACATTATGATCAGCTGTGTCACGCAACGGTCCATGGCTAGACATTACACTATGATCAGCTGTGTCACACAGTGGTCTGTGAGTAGACATAACACTATGATCAGCTGTGTCACCCAACGGTCCATGGATAGACATAACACTATGATTAACTGTGTCATGCAACGGTCAACAAATAGACAGTACACTATGATCAGCTGTGTCATGCAACGGTCCATGCATAGACAGTACATTATGATCAGCTGTGTCGTGCAATTGCAGATGCAGTCTTCACCCCTGCACTGAGTGCCAGTTGCAGTCTTAATAACAATAATGATTATGATTATTTATGGCGCTTAATCTTACATCATAAGCCCTAAGCGCTTACAAATACATAAAAGGTTAAAGAAAACATAAATGAAACCAATAGAAAGATGAATATTGCAGAAAGTACCATGCATCTACAAACAAGGGTGCATATTGACACCCACCCACGTACACACAGAAACAAACACACACACACACACACACACACACACACACACACACACACACACACACACACACACACACACACATTAGTCGCAGAATCAATTTGATGGGCAAGGGAAGGGGAAGAAAGAACTGTTCTTGATAGGTGAAGTGGGTTGTTTTAAGAGATGCCTTGAAGGAAGACAGAGTTTGAACTACGCAAAGATATTGTCTTCATCCATGGACACTGACTGCCAGTCGCAGGCTAGACTGAACAGCTCGGCCTGACTTGTCTAACCGTACTTTCGACAAGGTCCTCCTCATGCGGTACCTTGGCAAGCGGAGTGATCCATTAAGAAATCCCAGGGATCCACGTCTGTTCAGGCCTTGACTTAGCACAGTTAGCGAGTCATTGTAGACAGCGCCAAATCTGGCCCAGTCCCTATCAGCAACGTCCCACAGGGTATAGTTTTAGGCTCCTTTCTTCTTTTCTCAGTCGCTATTTACGATCTGCCAGACAAGTTCATCACCATCACAAGACTGTTGATGACGAGGGCAGCGCTCACAAGGACATTCGAATGCAGTGGGAAATGCCAGCTCTCCACGATGACTTTGAACGCCTGTCAAAGTGGAGACGAACATGGGGCATGGAGTTAGGAGTGCAGTATTTTGTCCTGTTTATGCCAAAGTGGGGGTGGGGGAGGGGGGAGCATGGAGTTAGGGGTGCACTATTTCCTCCTGTTCATGTCAAAGTGGGGAACACACATGGCGTTAGGAGTGCAGTATTTTGTCCTGTTCATGTCAAAGTGTGTGTGTGTGTGTGTGGGGGGGGGGGGGGGGAGGAAGGGGGACATGGGACTAGTCCTTCAAATGAGACTATAAACCGAGGTTCCGTGTGTGAACGCATGCATAACATCTTGCACACACGTAAAATCCCATCACCAACTTTCGGAAGAGTAAGCCAGTTTGGCCGTTGGTATGGATGACACGTTACACATAGCATGCGCCCTGCGTGAGAAATGGAAAGAATGAAGGAAGTAAAGAAAATGAGTGATCGATATTGAGCGATACTGACTGGATGA
>CM031613.1:74350654-74375654 GCA_018398815.1 Conus ventricosus | reverse complement strand
TGTGCAAGGGAGAAGGCTGCATCTGGCAGTCAGTGTGCAAGGGTGAAGACTGCATCTGGCAGTCAGTGTGCAGGGGTGAAGACTGCATCTGGCAGTCAGTGTGTAAGGGTGAAGACTGCATCTGGCAGTCAGTGTGCAAGGGTGATGACTGCATCTGGCAGTCAGTGTACAGGGTGAAGACTGCATCTGGCAGTCAGTGTGCAAGGGTGAAGACTGCATCTGGCAGTCACGGCTGAAGACTGCATCTGGCAGTCAGTGTGCAAGGGTGAAGACTGCATCTGGCAGTCACTGCTGAAAACTGCATTCGGCAATCAGTGTGCAAGGGTGAAGACTGCATCTGGCAGTCAGTGTGCAAGGGTGAAGACTGCATCTGGCAGTCAGTGTGCAAAGGTGAAGACTGCATCTGGCAGTCAGTGTGCAAGGGTGAAGACTGCATCTGGCAGTCAAGGGTGCAGACTGCATCCGGCAATCAGTGTGCAAGGGTGGAGACTGCATCTGGCAATCAGTGACTGTGTGCAAGGGTGAAGACTGCATCTGGCAGTCAGTGTACAAGGGTGAAGACTGCATCTGGCAGTCAGTGTGCAAGGGTGGAGACTGCATCTGGCAATCAGTGTACAAGGGTGGAGACTGAATCTGGCAGTCAGTGTGCAAGGGTGGAGACTGCATCTGGCAGTCAGTGCGCAAGGGTGAAGACTGCATCTGGCAGTCAGTGTGCAAGCCTGAAGACTGCATCTGGAAGTCAGTGTGCAAGGGTGAAGACTGCATCTGGCAGTCAAGGGTGACGACTGCATCTGGCAGTCAGTGTGCAAGGGTGAAGACAGCATCGGGCAGTCAAGGGTGAAGACTGCATCCGGCAGTCAGTGTGCAAGGGTGAAGACTGCATCTGGCAGTCAGTGTGCAAGGGTGAAGACTGCATCTGGCAGTCACGGCTGAAAACTGCATCCGGCAATCAGTGTGCAAGGGTGAAGACTGCATCTGGCAGTCACGGCTGACGATTGCATCTGGCAGTCAGTGTACAAGGGTGAAAACTGCATCTGGCAGTCACTGCTGAAAACTGCATTCGGCAATCAGTGTGCAAGGGTGAAGACTGCATCTGGCAGTCAGTGTGCAAGGGTGAAGACTGCATCTGGCAGTCAGTGTGCAAAGGTGAAGACTGCATCTGGCAGTCAGTGTGCAAGGGTGAAGACTGCATCTGGCAGTCAAGGGTGCAGACTGCAATCAGTGTGCAAGGGTGGAGACTGCATCTGGCAATCAGTGTGCAAGGGTGGAGACTGCATCTGGCAGTCAGTGTGCAAGGGTGGAGACTGCATCTGGCAGTCAGTGTACAGGGTGAAGACTGGATCTGGCAGTCAGTGCGCAAGGGTGAAGACTGCATCTGGCAGTCAAGGGTGAAGACTGCATCTGGCAGTCAGTGTGGAAGGGTGAAGACTGCATCTGGCAGTCAGTGTGCAAAGGTGAAGACTGCATCTGGCAGTCAGTGTGCAAGGGTGAAGACTGCATCTGGCAGTCAAGGGTGCAGACTGCAATCAGTGTGCAAGGGTGGAGACTGCATCTGGCAATCAGTGTGCAAGGGTGGAGACTGCATCTGGCAGTCAGTGTGCAAGGGTGGAGACTGCATCTGGCAATCAGTGTACAAGGGTGGAGACTGCATCTGGCAATCAGTGTACAAGGGTGGAGACTGCATCTGGCAGTCAGTGTACAAGGGTGAACACTGCATCTGGCAATCAGTGCACAAGGGTGGAGACTGAATCTGGCAGTCAGTGCGCAAGGGTGAAGACTGCATCTGGCAGTCAGTGTGCAAGCCTGAAGACTGCATCTGGAAGTCAGTGTGCAAGGGTGAAGACTGCATCTGGCAGTCAATGGTGACGACTGCATCTGGCAGTCAGTGTGCAAGGGTGAAGACTGCATCTGGCAGTCAGTGTGCAAGGGTGAAGAGATGCATCCGGCAGTCAGTGTGCAAGGGTGAACACTGCATCTGGAAGTCAGTGTGCAAGGGTGAAGAGTGCATCTGGCAGTCAAGGGTGAAGACAGCATCAGGCAGTCAAGGGTGAAGACTGCATCCGGCAGTCAGTGTGCAAAGGTGAAGACTGCATCTGGCAGTCAAGGGTGCAGACTGCATCCGGCAATCAGTGTGCAAGGGTGGAGACTGCATCTGGCAATCAGTGTGCAAGGGTGAAGACTGCATCTGGCAATCAGTGTGCAAGGGTGAAGACTGCATCTGGCAGTCAGTGTACAAGGGTGAAGACTGCATCTGGCAGTCAGTGTGCAAGGGTGGAGACTGCATCTGGCAATCCGTGTACAAGGGTGGAGACTGCATCTGGCAATCAGTGTGCAAGGGTGAAGACTGCATCTGGCAGTCAGTGTGCAACGGTGGAAACTACATCTGGCAGTCAGTGTACAAGGGTGGAGACTGCATCTGGCAATCAGTGTACAAGGGTGAAGACTGCATCTGGCAGTCAGTGTACAAGGGTGAACACTGCATCTGGCAATCAGTGCACAAGGGTGGAGACTGAATCTGGCAGTCAGTGTGCAAGGGTGGAGACTGCATCTGGCAGTCAGTGCGCAAGGGTGAAGACTGCATCTGGCAGTCAGTGTGCAAGCCTGAAGACTGCATCTGGAAGTCAGTGTGCAAGGGTGAAGACTGCATCTGGCAGTCAAGGGTGACGACTGCATCTGGCAGTCAGTGTGCAAGGGTGAAGACTGCATCTGGCAGTCAGTGTGCAAGGGTGAAGAGATGCATCCGGCAGTCAGTGTGCAAGGGTGAACATTGCATCTGGAAGTCAGTGTGCAAGGGTGAAGAGTGCATCTGGCAGTCAGGTGAACAGATCGGCAGTCAAGGTGAAGACTGCATCGGGCAGTCAAGGGTGAAGACTGCATCGGGCAGTCAAGGGTGAAGACTGCATCGGCAGTCAGTGTCAAGGGTGAAGACTGCATCCGGCAGTCAGTGTGCAAGGGTGAAGACTGCATCGGCAGTCAGTGTGCAAGGGTGAAGACTGCATCTGGCAGTCAGTGTGACAAGGGTGAAGACTGCATCTGGCATCGTGTGCAGGTGAAGACGCATCTGCAGTCGTGTGCAGGGTGAAGACTGCATCTGGCAGTCAGTGGCAGGGTGAAGACTGCATCTGGCAGTCAAGGGTGAAGACTGCATCGGCAGTCAGTGTGCAAGGGTGAAGACTGCATCTGGCAGTCCGTGGCAGGGTGAGACTGCATCGGCAGTCAGTGCGCAAGGTGAAGACTGCATCTGGCAGTCAAGGGTGAGACGACTGCATCCGGCAGTCAGTGTGCAAGGGTGAAACTGCATCTGGCAGTCGGGAAGGGTGAAGACTGCATCCGGCAGTCAGTGTGCAAGGGTGAAAAGACTGCTCTGGCAGTCAAGGGTGAAGACTGCATCCGGCAGTCAGTGTGCAAGGGTGAAGACTGCATCTGGCAGTCAGTGCAGGGGTGAAGACTGCATCCGGCAGTCAGTGTGCAAGGGTGAAGACTGCATCTGGCAGTCAAGGGTGAAGACTGCATCCGGCAGTCAGTGTGCAAGGGTGAAAACTGCTCTGGCAGTCCGTGTGCAGGGTGAAGACTGCATCCGGCAGTCAGTGTGCAAGGGTGAAGACTGCATCTGGCAGTCATGTGAAGCATTGGCAGTCAAGGTGAAGACTGCATCCGGCAGTCAGTGTGCAATGGTGAAGATGCATCTGGCAGTCAGTAGTGAAGGATGCATTGCAGTCAGGTAAGACTGCATCCGGCAGTCAGTGCGCAAGGGTGAAGATCTGCATCTGGCAGTCAGTGTGCATAGGTGAAGACTGCATCTGGCAGTCAAGGGTGAAGACTGCATCTGGCAGTCAGTGTGCAAGGGTGAAGTTGAATCTGCGTCAGTGTGCAAGGGTGAAGACTGCATCTGGAGCATGTGCAAGGGTGAAGACTGCATCTGGCAGTCAGTGTGCAAGGGTGGAGACTGCATGTGGCAGTAATTCAAGGGTGAAGACTGCATCTGCAGTCAAGGGTGAAGACTGCATTGGCAGTCAGTGTGCAAGGTGAAAGACTGCATCTGGCAGTCAGTGTGCAAGGGTGAAGACTGCATCTGGCAGTCATGTGCAAGGGTGAAGACTGCATCTGGCAGTCAGTGTGCAAGGGTGAAGACTGCCTGGCAGTCAGTGTAAGGGGAAGACTGATCGCAGTCAGTGCAAGGGAAGACTGCATCTGGCAGTCAGGGTGAAGACTGCATTGGCAGTCAGTTGGAGGGTGAAGGCTGCTGTGGCAGTCAAGGGTGAAGACTGCATCTGGCAGTCAGTGTGCAAGGGTGAAGACTGCATTCTGAGGCAGACTGCATGTGCGTCAAGGGTGAAAACTGCATCTGGCAGTCAGTGTGCAGGGGTGAAGACTGCATTGGCAGTCAGTAAGGGTGAAGACTGCATCTGGCAGTCAGTGTGCAAGGGTGAAGACTGCATCTGGCAGTCGAGTGCTGAAGGCTGATCGGCAGTCAAGGTGAACTGCATCTGGCAGTCAGTGTGCAGGGTGAAGACTGCTCTGGCAGTCAGTGTCAAGGGTGAAGACTGCATCTGGCAGTCGTGCAAGGGTGAAGACTGCTCTGGCAGTCAAAGTAAGACTGCATGTGCAGTCAGTGTGCAAGGGTGAAGACTGCATGGGAGTCATGTGCAAGGGTGAAGACTGCATCTGGTCAGTGTGCAAGGGTGAAGACTGCATCTGGCAGGTGCAGGGTGAAGACTGCATCTGGCAGTCAAGGTGTGAACTGCATCTGCAGTCAGTGTGCAGGGTGAGACTGCATCTAGGTCAGTGTGAAGGGTGAAGACTGCATCTGGCAGTCAGTGTGCAAGGGTGAAGACTGCATTGGCAGTCAGTGCAGGGGAAGACTGCATCTGGCAGTCAAGGGTGAAGACTGCATCTGCAGCAGTGGCAGGGTGAAGTGCATCGAATCAGGGTGAAGACTGCATCTGGCAGTCAGTGTGCAAGGGTGAAGACTGCATCTGGCAGTCAGTGTGCAAGGGTGAAGACTGCATCTGGCAGTCCACTGTGCAAGTGAAGACTGCATGCTGGCAGTCAGTGTGCAGGGGTGAAGACTGCATCTGGCAGTCAGTGTCAAGGGTGAAGACTGCATCTGCAGTCAGTGTGCAAGGGTGAAGACTGCATCTGGCAGTCAGTGTGCAAGGGTGAAGACTGCATCTGGCAGTCATGTGCACGGGTGAAGGCTGCGTCTGGAAGTCATGTGTGAAAGGGTGAGACTGCATCTGGCAGTCAGTGGACAAGGGTGAAGACTGCATCTGCAGTCAGTGTACAGGGTGAAGACTGCATCTGGCAGTCAGTGTACAGGGGGAAGACTGCATCTGGCAGTCAGTGCGGTGAAGACTGCATCTGGCAGTCGTGGAAGGGTGCAGACTGCATCGCAGTCATGTCAAGGTGAAGACTGCATCTGGACAGTCATGTGCAAGGGTGAAGACTGATCTGGCAGTCAGGGTAACTGTTGCTCAAGGGTGGAGACTGCATCTGGCAGTCAGTGTGCAAGGGTGAAGACTGCATCTGGCAGTCAGTGTGCAGGGTGAAGACTGCATCTGGCAGTCAGTGTACAAGGGTGAAGAGTGCATCTGGCAGTCAGTGTGCAGGGTGAAGACTGCATCGGCAGTCAGTGTGCAAGGGTGAAGACTGCATCTGGAGTCATGTGCAAGGGTGAAGGTGCATCTGGAGTCAGTGTGAAGGTGAAGACTGCATCTGGCAGTCAGTGTGCAGGGTGAAGACTGCTCTGGCAGTCAGTGTGACAAGGGTGAAGACTGCTCTGGACAGTCAGGTGAACAGGAGTAGGAGGAACTGCATCTGGCAGTCAGTGTGCAGGGTGAAGACTGCATTGCAGCAGTCAAGGGTGAAGACTGCATCTGGCAGTCAGTGTGCAGGGTGAAGACTGCATCGGCAGTCAGTGTGCAAGGGTGAAACTGATCTGTCAGTCAAGGGTGAGACTGCATCTGGCAGTCAAGGGGAAGACTGCATCGGCAGTCAGTGTGCAAGGGTGAGACTGCATCTGGCAGTCAGTGTGCAAGGGTGAAGACTGCATCTGCCAGTCAAGGGTGAAGACTGCATCCAGCAGTCAAGGTGAAGACTGCATCCGGCAGTCAGTGTGCAAAGGTGAAGACTGCATCTGGCAGTCACGGCTGAAGACTGCATCTTGCAGTCAGTGTGCATGGGTGGAGACTGCGGCTGACAGCACCTTCTTAACCGATCTGAATGTGGCAATCTTCAAGGATATTGTAATTGTGCCTTTTGGAATGTCATATTATGTTGCTTACGATGACGTGTTTGTGGACCTTGCTGCAAAGGCTCCTCGGGTATACAGGTCTGTAATTTGTGTCTCCCTTTCAACTTCTTTTCTTGAATACTGCATAGATGTTAGTATGTCTCCGGTCGTGAAGAAAAAAAATCTTTTGGAAAGTCATTTAAAATAAAGTGAGGTGTCAAGCAAACGTCCTTGCAGTGTCCTTCAACACCCTGGCTGGAAGCGGTTTGTTGGGGGCACCTGTTTTGTATGATTTGATATTATTCATCAGCTCCCAAACTTCTTCCTCGACTGTGACATCAACTGGTGATAAAAGGGGCCATGGAAGTATCGATATTATTCTAAATCCTCTTTAATAGTAAAGACTGACTACCGCTAGTTGTTAAGCTTAAGGATAACGGCCTAAGTTGTCCTTGGCTATGGAGTACAATCCCCATGGAGCTTGAGTGGGGCGACTTCAATGTTGCCTCTGCTCAGCTATTTAATAAAACTCCAAAAACGTTTCAGATTGCATCTGATAAATTTTCGTCAGGTGGTTCCATGTGTACTTTCATCCCTCTGGACTTCTCAGCTCGTTGGCTCCTGCATCTTCATCTTGATGTAGCGCAAACGTTTCCGACGAAAGTTCTGTGAAAATGGAAGTACTCCAGGAACAAGATAACAACTAAATCGGTGATCAGTTTAAGGAGGAGGTGTTCACTCATCAGCTTGAAATGTTTATTTACTCCTGAACGTTCCTGCCACCCCGGTCTTTGTCAGCATCGGACAAAGGTCCGGTTGGAAGGGTGGTCCGTTGTGTTGGTTGGAGTCAATCATGCGGAATGTATGTCGGGCATAAGTTGAACCAGGTCTCCAAACACGAACCCGGGCTGGTGATATCTGAACCTCCTATATCAAAGTTTGCTCGACGATCTTGTAAGTTGCATGCGAGTTCTTGGAACACGGTCAGTACGGCTGAATGGAAGGACAGGCCTTGATTAAAAGAGTAATTATATGCGTGGCTCGTGTTTGCTTCTAATGGTAACACGAAACATAACTGCTTGGAAATCCTGGAAACCGCAAGTTGCCGCGTTCTATCAGCACCCGGTGACACAATTGTTGACTGAGTTGTCTACCTTTAGACTGGCGAATAATGAACCCAGGGTGCTTGTCATAATGCACTATCATGTAGTTCTGTACACAAACATTATATGGAGCAAAACCAGCAAAGAATACCCGCACACTCTTTCGTCATCAATAAATGTTGAAATTTCTAGTGTGCTGCCACAGTTTATACAGAAAAAGTGAAACCAAGTAAAATTAATTTCCAATGCTGGTTAACGCGTATGAATTCGTAGTATAATATTTTGCGTACTACTTTAATGTAGGCAAGATGGCGGCTTTAATATCGGGTGGTGATACTCCCAAATCAACGAAGTTTGTGATGGGTTGTGACTTTAGAATAATTTCAGACCAAATTGTTTAGACCTTCAGAAATAGTTGAAGGTGGCTGTGCATCAATTTTTCAGATACTGCGTTGGTATTTACTGAAAATTGACTATTGATCCTCTTGCAATACGGAACTGCACATCAAATGAACACGATCTAATGCCCGTGTCTGCATTGTAGAACAACGAGCAGAATCCGCTTGTAAGTATACCATAATCTTGCAGTTTTAAATAAATTTCGATGTAGTTTACATAGTCTTTCTCGGTAATATATAATTCGCCCATGATCTTGAGAACAGTGATGAGCAGAGACTGATGAATCATCGTTGCACAGCACGGGCAGTGCCATAGCAGACGTCACTTCAGGCTTGGGCAAACCGGAGCGGCCCCCTTATTTTTAGACACTGGTTTAAAAACTGTCTGTGACAATTATTTGGTAAAATATCTCCTTTCATTGAAAGACACTGCAACGATCGACATAGCAATGCCTTCATACTGAAGAATAGTTCTAATTCAGTGGATTGATTCACATTTTGTCTTCTTGTCGAGTTCTCGATTGACGTCCCCTGTCGCGAGTTCGGAAACACAGGAGATCGGCTAGGCTACTGTTTTGTCCCAAAAGACAGTTCAGGAGCGCAGAGAGCACACGATACTAATTGAATGTAGCTTAGACATGTAGGCCTACTTTCGTTACATTTTCAGGCTTGATCCAGGTGGCTGTGTTTTGGTGAAATGTAGAGGGAGCTGGGTATACGGGATGCGGAGGAGAAGGGGGATGTATTGTGTTGTGCGACTGTACATTTCCTTAATATTTTCTTATTTGGTTGGTTAGTTGGTTGGTTTTGTGCTGTGCCTCAAGTTTCAGCCAGTGTTTGGTCAGTTTTAGCTTGGCATTCAGATCCAGAAAATGTTTCCCAAACATGGAAGTGCACTAGAAATGTGTCCTTTGTGCGTAGGTGTTTTATATTTGACTGTAAGTGTAATATTAGAGGTTTAAAGTGATTACCATTCAAGTCAACCGTTGGTTTGTGCTTGCTAATGTGTGTGTTTGCTGTATAAGTCAAGCATATATGTGTGTTTGCTTCTGCATGCATGCATGTGTGCTTGAGCGCTCTCTGAGCCTCTGTGTATATGTCAGAGAATGTCAGCATCCTTGTGCATGCCTGTGTGAGTATGTGTGTGTGTGTGTGTGTATGTGTGTGTGTATCACAGCTTTATTTTTCCGTCCCGTGCGAGACACTTAGTGAAAGGGCCGAAAAAAACAAGGCTTACACATTTCTGATCCAACATTTTTGTTGTTGTAGTCCAAGCAGAGGCAAGTATCAAACTTGTGTATTAGTTAACTAGGGAAAATTAAATTCCCAGAAAGTGATGACATTATTTTTGCACAATTGTGTGTGTGTTGTCATTGTTTGAATATTGCCTGACCACTTGTGTACAAGCTTTCATGCCGTATCTACATTATCTACAGGAAAATATTTTTTTAAACCTAGTCGAGTTTGGTATTAAAAGAATTGTCGAAAATTCGTCTATTCAGTCGTCTCAAGAGCACATATATACTACATTTTTCATGACAACCATTAATTATCAAACTAACATCCCCACTTGTAATGGCCGCTCAGCAATGCCGAACACATTGTTGCCAGACCGGCTTTCCACAGATGACATTCAGTTCGCCGAGTACAGCACGGTTAGCTGGCTGGTTGGGAGCAGCCTGCTAAAAACACCCCTTTCCCTGACCTGCATTCACGGCTTGGCCTCTGCAACTGCGGGCGAGCTGTAAACTCCCTGCCTCTCAAAACTAGGTAGCTTGCTCCGAACAGCCGTGGTATGTGTGTGTGTGAATGTAGATCTGGATTGATGTGTTGCAGGAAGCAATCAGGTTATCGTTGCCATTAAACATCAGAATTGTGTGAGGTTGGGTGTTTGTAAAATTTTCATCGCGGTTTTGTGATGTGTCTGTGTAGCTTTCTTACTTACTATTGCACAATAAAGCCTAAAGACCAGTTGGTACACCCCCAAAATGAATAAATAGATAAAATAAAAACGATAAGAAAAAAGGGAGAAGGGTGCAGATATTTTCATCACCCTGTTTCAGTGTTTTGGCTTCTGGCATACATGTGGTTAGTATGTCTTGAAACTCAGAGTGGAAAATGGCTTTGTATCTGCACAGCTGAGAACATGGGTATACTGAATGATACCGCTCCCCCTCCCCCTCCCCTCCTCCTGTGCTCCCCACCTCTCTTCTAGGTCCCTCCACTCTCTCACAAAAATAACAAAGAAAGAAAGAAAAAGGAAGTTTATCACACTTTTTTCTCATGACCTTCAAACAGATGACAGTGTAAGACTGTAACTGAATTTTTTTCCCCAAGATTCATTGTGCTAGAAAAATAATAATCTAATAAGCTTACAAAATACATTTACTCCTCAGAGAGAGATAGAGAGAGAGGAAAAAAGGGAAAAAAAGGCAAGACTATTTTTCTTTGAAAATAGTATTAATATGATCGCCAGGAAAACGCTGTTCTACTTCACTTTGTTAGCCATTTAATCATTTATTGTCATTAATTTCTTGAAATAGTCTTAACTAACTCGCACACACCATTAGCCATTTAATTATTTATTATCATAAATTGCTTGAAATAGTCTTAACTAACTCGCACACGTCATGTTGAATACATTATAGAACATTTCACAATGTTAAAAAAAAAAAAAAAAGTCAAATTCATTCTGATGATTTTTTTCCTGGCTGGTGTGTGTTCTGGTATGCCCTTTCTCCCCTCTGTCATCTCCCCTCCTTCGTTTTATTTAGTATCATTTTATCAAAATGTTCTTGACATTAGTCCCCAGATACTTGGTGTACAAACCTACTGTAACAGGGACTAGCAACAACAACAGCCATTGCCGAATGTTAAATGTTTGATGTGCATGTGTTTTTCCTCTTTTGACTTCAGCGACACCTAGAAGTTGTATTGGCTGCTGAACAAGTTGGACAGATTGATTTGTACTGCGCACTGTTACGTTTTCCAGACAGGCAAATTCCTTCAGCCAAGATGTTTGAGGGAATACTTGTTAATGGGAAGACAGAGGCATAAACATGATCTGATGATGTTTGCTACTACTTGTTAATTGGAAGACAGAGGCATAAACATGATCTGATGATGTTTGCTACAAGTGTCTAGTGTACACCTACATTTTCTCTTTGTACATCTGTTACATGATACATTTTCCAACAAGAAGATCACAGTCATAACTTTAATCCAAAAGTATTGCACTTGGCCATGTACGTTACTGCCTAGTGCCTCAGTGTAAATTTATTATGCATAGGGGTTAAGGTGAGGTTGTAAGGTTATGGTTAGATTAAGGAATGGGTTCCGGTTAGTACCCAGTAGTTCATGAGATAAGGGTCTGGGTTAGAGTTAGATTAGGGTATCCCCAGTGCCCCTATGTATATTTTGTTGTGGGAAGTTAGGCTGAACCAGTTTCCAGATGCACAGAAAAATTCAAGTCATAAACTTGACATTTTCCGTAAAAGAATTTACCTTCTTGTTAAAAACCTGCAGTAAATAGTGATTTGGTAACAGCATCATTCAACACTCATTGTGTGGCAACGAAGCTCGTCACATGCATGTGTGTGAGAATTCTGTTGAAATAATTTTTTTTTTTCCTTTTAATGCTGTCTTGTCTTCTGTGCCACCTCCATGGCATTGCAACCCACGCCACTCATCCTGACCCCCCATCCACAGTGACAGCCTGGCCCAGCATGCTGTAGCCCCAGCACCTGCAATCCACAGGGATCAGTCAATTTCAAGTTGTCAAGAGGCAACCCATTGGAGGAGACACTGCACTGCTGCCAGGTCACTTCGGTGATGTTCAGTGGCGCCTGTTCTGATTCAACATGCAGAACACCACCTTTTAAGTTCCCTACTGACGACAATAATTGTTTAGTCGTGGAGCTGGCGTGAGTGAGCTCTCCCTCCATAGGGCGCCACCACATCCGTCCATCGACAGCCCCCATGAAATCACGGATACCAGTGATCCTGACGGAATGAAACCAAGACCACAGACCTGGAGAGGACATGGAAACTGAAGTCACCAGGAGAGCACGGCATGAAGGGCCACAGAATATGGGAGTTTTTTTCTTTTTTTTTAATACTTTCATAGTAATATCATGGCGTCAACCAGGCCCAAGAGATACAGACACCCACAGTGTTAGTCAGAAAACTTGAGCAACACTCAGAGACGCATCCATTTAAATGGGTGAATCTGAACTTAGTGGTCCTAGTTTTCCCAATTGAGCCCGTAGCAAACTCAACTCTGAGTAGGAGCCTGTTGGGGTAGAAAAATTCCAAATGACTGATAGGAATCAGTACCATGACCTCCCAGCCGGGAGTCCGTGACACTAACCACTTCTGTTGAAATAATTTTTATTTGATGTCCATGAGGCACGCAAAATAAAGGTTTAGTCAAAATGTAGTCTGTTGTAACTTGTATTCTACTGAGGAGGGTGCATTTTAAACAAAATGTCACCAGCTTTGGTTGACTTTCAAGCTCTTGCATGAGTCAGTCAAGGATTAATGCACTCGACATTGATGATATATATGCGTAGAGCTATTTACAAATTGAAACATTTTTTTACCATAGGCCTACTCAATAGCAAATTGAAACATTTCGTTTTGTGTTTCTATCCTCGTTTAGTCTGAAATTTTGAAACATTAAAATGTTTTGACTTTTCTTTGCGTTAGCACTGCTTGGGAGCTCAGAAATAGAAAGGTTCCCCCCTCCCCTCCTTCCTAGAAATTGTGTACAGGGTTCATACAGGTCTTAAAAAGTCTGGAAATTTGAAGTCCATTTTCCAGGCCCTGGAAAAGTCTGGAAAATCGCACTATGGCCTGGAATAGCCTGGAAACTGAAGAACCAAGCACAGTTGCTTGATTATATACATGGCTGCTTAAATTTTCAGCATCATTTAGCGTTTATAACATTTGCAAAAAAAAATTGTTCTGTGCCCTCAAACGTGATATTTCGTGATTGCGTACTTTCACTTTTGCCATCAAATTGCTTCTTAGTTACTTCCCCTACATCGAGATCTTATCGACGTGACATCAGGGTCTTCTGGCCATTTCTGCCATTGCTGCTTTATATGTTTGTGTTTCAAGATGGGAAAGTGTTTCTTCAGTGTGCTTTGGCTTTATAACATCACTTTAAGACATAGCATTATGAACAAAGTCTTGAAAGTGGTGTTGAAAATGCAGGTCTTGGCCTGGAAAAGTCTGGAATTTTGAGTTGCATTTCCTGTATGAACCCTGTGTGTAGTACAAGTTTCTGTCTCCAGGCCAGTACCCAGAAATGTGGTCAAGTGCTGTAATAGTCCCCATTTTTAAAAAAGGCAACCCCAGTGTCACCGACAATTATAGGGGAATATCGCTTCTGAGCTTACTTGTCTAGACCTGGTGGTAAGCTTTATGTCGCCTTTATCGATCTCCAAAAAGCGTTTGATACAATTAAGCGTGACACTCTGCTTGTGTCATTACACAGGGCTGGTGTATCATTCAAATTTTTTTAACGCAATCAAGGCAATTTATCTTAAGGTGACTGCACATGTTAGAGTTCAAAATGAACTCACCGAAGCTTTTGAATGTCCCCAAGGCTTGCGCCAAGGTTGTGTCCTTAGTCCAACTCTTTTTGCTGTAATTATTAATGAGCTTGCAGAACATGTCACCGGATTCGGCAAACATGGTATCCAGTTACTACCAGACTTTGTTGAACTTTTTATTTTGCTGTTTGCTGATGACCTAGCATTATTGTCATGTTTGCCTAGTGGCCTACAGCGCCAGCTCGATTGTGTATGTAAAATGTGCACCAAACTCGGACTAACTGTAAATATTGACAAAAGCAAGATCATGGTTTTCAATTTCAGGAAGGGAGGGTATCTAGGAAGGCATGAGGAATGGTTCATCAATGGTACAAACATTGAAGTTGTAAATATAGTTATGTGTATTTAGGCTTTACATTTACCATGTCAGTGAATATGTGCAACAGTGTAAAGCAGCTTGCAGTTAAAGGTAAAAAAGTCCTTGTTTGAGGTTCTAGAAGCTCAATGCTCTCTCAACCAAATGACAAGAAAAACCTTTTAAAAATATTTGATACCATGATTCAACCTGTTTTGTCGTACACTGCTGAGATATGGAGTATCTTGGTAAAGGACGATCCTACTGAAAAATTTCATTTATTTGCCTGCAAAAGATACCTTAATGTGGCCCTACGGACACCAAACCAAATGGGTTATGGTGAGCTCGGAAGACACCCTCTCATTATCACTGGTTTTATGAAAACTTTGAAATTTTGGTTCAGATTGTTAGATATGAATGACAAGCGCTTACCTAAGCAAGCGTACAGGATGCTCATGAATTTAGACTTAAACGGCAAACGGAACTGGGTATCAGAATTGAGGTTTTTACTGAATAGAACTGGTTTTGGATTTGGATGGCTTGCCCAGGGAGTGGGTGATGTGAATCGATTTTGTAATGTCTTCAAACAGAGACTCCTTGATATGAACCGCCAAGACTGGGAGCACAATTTGACTACCAGTGACCGTTATGTTCTCTACAGAGACTTCAAATCTGACCTGTGTCCGGAAGTATATTTAGGTTGTATAAAGCAGAAATGTTTCAGAGACACTTTAATTAGATTCCGAATGGGCATAACTAATTTGAAAGTACATTGTAACAGATATGTTAAACCTGGGGTGACTGTTGATAATAACTGCCCCTTTTGTCCAGGTGAAATTGAGAACGAAACACATTTTTTTGTTCTATTGAGTAGTGGGGGAAAACAAGTGCAGGCTAACAATTCTTCAGTCATTATAGTAGTGACTTGGCAAAGATTTGAACATGTTTTTGTTCTGATGCAAACAATATGATAGTATCAGGCATGTACATATGAAGAATATAGCGCCTTGCAATGAATGGAGACAGTTTTCACATTTGATGTCAACTCATAGTGAAGTCAAAATAAGGCAACTGGCCTGGTATGTCTTTAAATGTTTTGAGATTCGTGACAAAGTTTGCTTGAAATGTATTCCAGGCCTTTTTGTCCCTGTTTAGTATATGTGCTTTGAACATCGTGATCTCCTCCCCCCACCACCCACACCCTACCCCTCCCATCCCCATTACCCCCCCCCCCCCCCTCCTACTACTCCTCCCCCCTCCTCTCTCTACGCATGCATTGTTCAATCGTCTCCAATTTATGTAAAAATGTCAACTCATGAAATGGGCCAAGGCCTGAATTCACTAAAATCATTCATTCATTCATTCTCTGGCTCTTAGACATACAGACACCCCCCGCACCCCTTACCCACCCCAGCACACACACACTCTCACTCATAGTCATACACACATACACACACAAACAAAACGCACACACACACACATGCTTGACACACACAAACACGTACACAAAGTACACAAAGCACACATTATATATCTTGTAGTGATACACACATACACTCTCTCTCACTTCCCCCTCTCTCTCTCTCTCTCTCTCTGTCCTCTGTCTCTCTGTCAACTAACCCCTACCTGCACGATCCGTCTCCCTACTGCAATTCCCGTTTTGTCATTATATAACTGACTATGAACGGGGGGGGTTAGGGGGGGGGGGGGGGGGGGGGGGGGGGTGGGGGGGGGGGGGGGGGTAATACAATGTTTTAGTTGCATTTCAGCCTTTCTGTTTATCAGTCTGTCTGTCTGTGTCAGTGTGTCAACACATGTGAAATGAAAGACCTGTACAAAACTGCATGCAGATTATACACCAGAAGGTGTTTTGTGTGTGTGTGTGTGTGTGTGTGTGTGTGTGTGTGTGTGTGTGTTTGCTGAGTCGTCGGGTTTAGTTTTGTTACCATGACAAAATGAAAAACAAAAAGATTATGATATTAAAAAAAAGAAAGGAAGAAAGAAAGAACAACAAGAAAAAAGCTAACAATCAGAAAGTGTTTTTCATTTGCTGTCAACTTTGTCAACGTACACTCTTTTTAGAACCCATTCGTTATCCTCATTTTCAAAATTTATCATATCTAAAAGTGTTTTTGACATAAGATATTTGCTATCCTTTTTTTTTAAATATTATATGTGAAACTTACTGCATTACATGTCTGAAGTGAGAAATGTAGGTCTGCAATGTATTTTGCTTTTTCTGTAAAATGACTCCATTGGTGATTAAACATGAAATGTTTCGATGCAGCAACAGAGTAATTGAAAGGAAACTATTGTTCTGACATAAGTCTCAAAATGCATTTGTTTTCATGGGTGTGCCTTCTGTTACATGGCCGAAGAGCAATCATATTTAGTCATTTTGAATATGACACAACATCTGTCTTTGGCCATTCTGCCTCTTATTTCTGGCCATCTTAGTTTCCTTGAGTTTGGTTTCCAACGCTCCAGCCAAATCCTGTGCAAACTTCAGCTGTTTTCTTGCTGATGAAGGCAGAACTCCTTTGTTTATCAGAGCCCGACGCTTCCTTGGAGACTTGACATCGGTGAGGCTATTCACAACATCTGCATATTTTTCCGGATCAGCTGGAAGAACTGAGAAAGCTTTCTTTACAGCTTTCCGTTTGGTACTGCCGTTTCTGTACCCAATGTTTTGTTCTGTTGTATTTGTGATTGTCTCAGCGGCACCCTGCATTTTCTTTTCCATTCTCTAGCCTTCTTTTTCAGCACTTTTTTGCCGTCTTTTCCTGTTAAACCCAGGCCTTCTGATGAGGGCTTAAACGATTGCGGTATTCTGCTTTTCGCTTCCTCTCCTTTCTCTTTCTTCCAGTGTCGCTGCTCTGGGGGAAGGTTTTGACTTCTTTTTGTTGAGTGTTTCACCTCTTTCCTTCTTCTTCTCTCTACATTTGTGGACACGTTTCAGGTTGGCCTTGTTCTTTTCAGTTTTTTGTTCTTCGTCCAGTTCTCTCTGATTTTTCTAAACCTTTCCTTTTCTTTCTGTTTGAACGTTGAATACCGCTCTGGATCAGCTTTCATTTTTTCACGAAAACGCCTTGAACGAATAGCCCCAGGAGACAATCCAGCACAGTCAAGAGAGGCGCCGTTTTCCTGGCTTTTGATGGTGGTTCCTCTGGTTGTGGCGTATTTTTCTGGCCCTCTGTTCCGCTTGACGAGAAGTCGAGCTGATACTCTTGGTTGAGCTTGTTGATGACAAGGCCACCAGTGAGCCTAGTTAACACACAACAAGATTTTAACAGGCTTTGGTAGGGAGGAAGAGGCAGGTAGGTAAAGCAGACTTAGGGCAAGAGGAGGGTGAGGGGGGATAAGGGAAGAGAGAAATTGTTATTTTAATAAGGTTGCTTAATGGAGGGGACTACTATTTTAAAAGGGGAATCAGAGGAAATAAAAAAATACATCTGGTCTGGCATAAAAAAGTGTATTATGTTTGTTATATGTAAAGCAGAATTAAACAGTATACCAAAAGCCAGTAAATGAATAATCCAACAAGCTTTTGCTTTTAAAATTTCAACATGTTTCCTTACACACACACACTCACAGATGCAAAGCGAACACATACAAATGATACATTTACATAGTACATACATGAGTACTCACACACATTACAGTTTACACAAACATACAGTACCACACTCGCAATGGTCACCAACACATTTTTTTTTTTTGGTCTCTAATATCCTATCTTTTTTTAATGGAAAAAAAGTAAAACAAAAGACCAACAAAACATTTTTCCCCTTACTTCCCAAAAAAACCTTACCCGCCCACCCCTCCTTTCTTTAGAGAAAAAAAATTCCTTCTTAAAAGAACTTCCCACATTTTTTTCCCCTCTGTCTCTGGTTTTAAAAACTTATCGGTTTTGTGGGGGTTTTCTTTCACTGCACATCGGAAAAATTAAACTTCAAAATCGAGAGTCTGTGAAACATTTAACATAAAAATTTGTCACATTTAATCAAGGGTAATAGTGAACGTGTTCAAAAATTTTCAATGCCCTTTTATTTTTTTTTTTAAATGCAATCAAAAAAAAAAACCCTTTTTCAAAATTTTCTATTCTTTATCCACATTTTTTATTTTCCCAAAATTATGATTTGTTCTTGATACTTCATTTAAAAAAAAGGGCTTTTTAAAGGCCCCTTTTAGATTTTGGTTTGGGCCAGTTATATAAATCAGGGTCCCGTAAAAACCCCAAACGTTCTCTAAGCCATCCCCAACATTTATGGGTTTTAAAAACCCAAAAACACATTTTAAATTTTAAACAAAAAAAAGAAAAGAAAATTACTTACATGGGCTTAAGAAAGTTTTTGTTTCAATTTTTTTTTAAAAACAGGGACAAAATAAAAGTCTCCCAAGCATTTCATGGGAAAACCAAACTCCATTTTTAAGTGAGTGCCCCCAGGGAATTTCCCCAAAATTGGTAACTTTTTTTTCTTTTTTTTTTTTTTTTTTACCCTTCATCCTTTTTTTTAAAACCCCCAAAAATTTTTAAAAAAATTTTTTTACTTTAGAAAAGCCCATTAACACTTTTCTTTTTAAACTTTTTTAAAAATAGGTTTTTCCCTTCATTTAAAAAAACAATAAAATAATGGAATTCCTTTGGCATTTTTTGGGCCCACGGGTTTCAAGGGTTTGAAGGGCCCCGTCCCATTTTTTATGCTCAAAACATGTCGGGGGAGGCGCCCAATTGTTATGCCAAAACACTGTCAAAGGAATTTCCAAAATCACGCCCCTAAAAACCCATTTTCATGAAAACAAAATTTCTGAAAAAAGGGTTCATTTTTTTTTTTAAAAAAACCCTTTTTACAGAATCTAAATTTTTTTCTTTTGGGAGCAAAAAAGGGTTTTCAAACAAATCTATTCGGGGTTTTTTCCAGGGGCCCACCAAACTTCCTGTCGATTTTTCTTTGTCCGCCCCAATTTCCCCGGGAAAGGTTTTTGGGGTTGGCCAAAATTTCACCAAAAAGCTTTTTTTATCAAGTAAAAATGCAATGGGTAAAGTGAAAAAAAACCCGGGAAAAGAAAAACTACAAAAATCTGTTTAATTAAAAACAGTGTCCTTTTTTCCCCAAAAAATTTTTTAAAAGAAAACGCACAAAATGTGGGGTCATTTCACAAACAGGGTTTTGGGGGTATTTTTGAAGGGGAGTCCCCTGTTCCCTTTCCACAACTTTTTCAGACAATTTCAATTCTCATCGCTCCCAAAACCTTTTTTTCAGGGAGTAAAAGCTTTCATTTTTAAAAGAAAATTTTTTAAAAAAGATATTGTTTTGATTCGGGGAAAGTAATTTGTCCGAAAAAAAAAATAAAAACCAAATCGAATAATAATTTTCGGCTTTTCATAGGACACTTTCCCCCCTTTTTCCCAAAACGAAGAAAAAAGGGTCCGCCCCCAAATTTTTCAATCGCGTTAAAATTCAAGTTTAAACTTATCTGAAAAAAAAAATCATCTTATGATTGAATAAACAAGGTAGCAAAAAAAATTTACCCCACCAGAACAGCCGAGGGAGGGTTTTTAAAAAACATTTTTTCTTTGAAAAACCCAATTTGGGATCGATGTCAAAAAAAAGGACGACCCCCTTTTCCGGGGCTTTCACAGTGAAACGGAAGGGGAAACACGTCATCGGTTTTAGCCTTTGTACTTTCCTTCGAGGGGAAATTTCCGCGTGAAACGTCATCTTTTTAGGGTCATGTTTTTCAGAAGTCATACCCAGTTCTTTTTGTGGTTTTCTCGACGTTTCGCGGGCCCTCCCCGGGTTGTAAACAAGGCGTTGCGAGCTGCTTTTGGGCGCGCCAAGATCCCCCTTGGATTTTTTTTTTTTTAGCTTTTTTAATTTTTTCTGTTTAAAATGATGTTTTATGGATTACTTTTTTTTAATTTTAAAAATTGATTTCAATGAAAAAAATGCATTTTTTGCCCCTTCATTTCGGGTTTTTGGGAAAGATTCCTATTGCAAAAGGGGAAAGCGGGACACCCCTGTAATCCCCCAAAAGGGGCAATTATTCATTAAAAATAATTTTAAAAATAATAACAAATACACTTGAAACAAAGGGGAGTGGTTTTTTGGGGACATTTGAAGCACACTATAGAAATTTTTTAAAAAGAAATTTCCCAATCATTTTAAAATATCAAGACTTAATTTCAAATTTGGGGTTGGGATTCTCGCCCCGTTTTTCGTCGCCATTTTTAACTTCTTCCCAGATTTTTCCCCAATAATTATAAACACTATTTATGAAACGGACCCCAAATTTATAGAATTTTTTGGTTTAAATCACTTGTGAAGGGAGTAATGTAAAAAAAAGTTAAATTCTGCTTTGTCCTGAAAAGGGTTGTTTTGCCCAAACACCCCAACCCCCCCATGGGAAACCATACTGGAAAACAATCGTTTTTTTTTGGGGGGTAGGGGGGGAGGGGAAGCATTTTGCATTGGGTTTTTAAATAAATTTCTTTTGGGCACTTTGCCATTTAAATAGTATAGATCAAAAGCAAAAAAAAAAATTTTAAGGGGAATAGTAGGGGGAGGGGGGTGGGGGTTTGGGAATTGGTTGAACATTACTTTTTTTTTCCAGATTTTGTTTGATCTTTTTTTTGTTTATGCCCCATTGTAAGTGAAACTTTGTAGTTCTAATCAAAGATCAAGATAGATACGGATATTACATTTGAAGTTTTTTTTGTTGTGTTTCCCCCCACGTGTGTCTGCACATTGGAACTTTACATGGACATGCCCCAGTTCGATTTAAACTATTTTAAATACCTTAATAAAAAAAAAAAGATTTCTCAAGTTTATTATGTTTTAAAATTTAAGAAAATTAGGGATAAAATGAAATAATGGGGTTTCTTTTTCAATTTGTGGCCGGGCGGGGATGGGTTTTTCATCCTGTTTGCCTGAGGTAAATGCAAAATTTTTGCAGTCTTTTCCCAAAACTAAATTTTTGGTAATGACCCGAAGTTTGCTGTCGGACAAGATAAATTTCCAAAGTAAATTTTTTTGCCCACTTTTTCTCCCCAATTTGACCCATTCTCACTCATTTGGCAAAATACCAATCCCTTTAGTAGGTCTTGCGGGCTTCACAAACAGCAATTTGTAGGTGTACTCCACCCTTTAAAGTTGTTTATTGGTCGGTTCTTTTCGTTTTGTGAGCGGGGAAAATTTCTGTTTCATTTTCAAAATTGTTCATTTTAGCCCCCAAAAAAATTTTGGTTTTCGTTAAGTATCTACAAACTTTCTACAATTCAGAAAAAAAAGGGGAAGAAAAAAATTCTGAAATGAAAAGCAATAATTTTGGGAAAGGGGGGGAGGGGTTAAAATCAAGAAAGGGACCCAACAGGGCACTGTGTCGTTTATTCTGATAATACATGGCTTGGGCAGCGTGCAAGCAGAGTGGCCCTTTGGGAGGGGTGGGTTGAAAAACCCCCCCATCTGATTGTCGGGACAGGAAACTTTCTTCTGGGCAGCTGTGGGTCTTCCACTGTCCAATTTGGGAAAGTAACCCGAGTTTTTGCTGTGTTTAGGGGGCCCTTTTCACTCACCTTTTTAGTGCAGACTGACAACACTTCCCTCCACTCTTTTTTTTTTTTTTCCTTTTTTGCCCCTTTCCTCTCCAAACCCCAAAACCCCAAACCCAAATTTTTCCCCCCCCCCCCCCCCCCCCCACCCCCCCCCCCCCACCCCCCCCCCCCCCCCCCCCCCCAAAAAAATTTTGTTTTTTTTCCCGGCAGTTCCCTGGGGTGTCCCCCAAAAAAGGTTTTTAAAATTTTCTTTCTGGAAACAAAATTGTTTTTTAATTTCTTACCTTTTAAAAAGCAAAAAAGGGGTTTTTAAACTCGAATTTTAAAACCCCCCATTTAAATTTAAAACCAACCCTTTTGAACCGAATACGGATGAATGCGAATAAACCGAACCGAAAGCGGGAAAAATACCAAAAATTGGGTTTTAAACCAATATGTGAAAATCCCCCTTTCTTTCAGGAAATGGGCATAGATTTATAAAAAGTTTGCGTCTCTAGGTTTTTTTTTTTTTCTTTCTTCAAACATAGCATCCAGGGAACCAGGGCCAGTTCCCCGGGGGTCTGGGTTCCTGATGGCACGGCCCCCAAACTAAGTCTTGGGCCCCTAGGCGTAGCAGGTGGTCCCTTTGGGTGGGATTGGCCTCGGATGGGGTTCCCCCCGTCTGGAGTTCTGGGTGTACCGGGGGCGAGGGAGGGGCCATGGCGGGCCCCCCAGGTTGGGCTCGGTCTCGGGCCCGGAACGTTTTTCCTCCCGCAGGATCCCCATGGAACCCCGGGTACAGAGAGGAGGGGTCCCTGGAACCCCCGCAAGGGGGGCTGAGGGGTTTTAGTTCCCTGGGGCCAGGTGACGCCGGGCCTCCTCTGTCGGGCCCCTGGGGGTCTGCAATTTATAGGACGGAAGGGGAAAGGGCGAACGCGGGCCCCGGGGCCCCCCCATGGCTTATCCACACCTTTTGGGTTTTCTGGGTAAATGGAGGAGTGTTCTTGTGCGGTGTGCTTGTCAAAGTTCATCTTCTGCTTCTGTTTGACAACTTTTTCCCGCTCCCCGAAGTTTTTTCTTTTTTGTCCCCCCCCCTTTAAAGGGTTTATGGCAGTTTGGGTAATGTTTTGGTTTGCGCTTTCGTCCCATGAGTGCTTCCCGGGGGTCAGTCCCGCTGAAGTGGTTTGCCCTACTTTAGGAGAGCCGGTAAGGGTCTTCTTCTTTCTTCATAGAGACTTCACTGGCTGTACTGCTCTCTCTGCTTCTCCATTTGCTTTTAGGGTAAAATGGACTTTCTTGTGAAAATGTGTGAATTCCCCAAATTTCCTTTTGCGAAGGGTGCAAAATGGCAGCTGGTGAAACTGGCAGCCATTGTCCACATAACAACTTTGGGGTTTTATGTCTGGAAAACAAAACTCTTGGCCCGTGGGTTTATCACACAGTCGCGGTAGTTTTGCTGAGGAGGGGTACTTTGATGAATCTAGAATAATAGTCCAAACGATCAGGGAGTTCTTTCTTCAGTTCGAAAAGGTCCATGCCTATCTTCTGCCCGGGGTAATCAGGGTGGGCTGTGGGGAAATTGGGGGTTGGGGGGGGGTTTGTCCCCTCTCGAAGGGAGATGGGCAGTGTTCCCCCTAGGAAATCGTCTGGGCAGACCCAAACCCGGCCAAACACACCTTTTCTCGTGCTCGAGGCCCCACACTTGAAAAGATTCCTTGATGTCCCCCCGTGAAATTTTCTCCGGATGTTGGCCCCCAATTTTCAGGGAACGCAGTCCCCGGTTTCCCTAGAGGGAGGAGGTTTCTTCCACCTGAGGGTAAATGTCGAACAGACCCGTATGGCTGGTTTTTCTCATTAGGGCAGTGTTCTGGTCCACGAAAGGGGGGCGTGGGGTTTGAATCCCATTTTTGACACCAGGGGTAGGGGTACTCTGACTGTAAGTGTAAGACAAAGGGGCCCCCATTTTAATGCTCGATAAGCCAACCTTTATTAAGCAACCCTTGAAAACCCAATACGGATGAATGCGAAAGCCGAAACCGAAAGGGATAAGAAAAAATTTGGGGTTTTTAAACCCCAAATTTTGTGACAACATGTGCAAGTACCAGGGTTGCCATTGATCACTGCATTTTTTTCTGGTGATTTGTTCCCCCCTCACAGTACCCCAAAGGTTTGTTTTCTTTTAATTTATTGCTTTTTAACCCTTTTTAAATGGAAAGGAAAAAGCAGAAATTTGGGAGGGCAAGTAGATTTTTTGATCTGTTTGTTCCCAAAAACTAACAAATTTTTGGGAATTTTTAACCCGGGGCTAATTTTTTTTGAAATTTTTCTTTTCTTTTGATTTGGGTTTTATGTAAGACCGTAAGGAAAAAAAGATACCCTTTCAAAAAATTGGGGGTTAAAAGGAAAAAAATAACGGCTTAGGGCAGTGGGAATTTTGATCCACGTCACTTTTCCTGCTGGCTAATGGAAAACATGTCGAACTTTCCAACATCGGGGGGAGTATTTTTGGGCAATTAAAAAGGGGGAAAAGGGGATCTTTGCCCATGCCCCTTTTGGTTGCCAGGTACATGCGGCAAATTATGTTTTGTTTTAAATTTTTTTTGGGTTGCAAAACCCCTCACAGCCCTGATGTGGCCCTTTTTGGTTTGGCGGGTTTTAAGCAACCCCAAAACCAACCCCAGGGAAAATGCATGCACCCAAATCATTCTCCCTTTAGAGGTTTTTTACAGTTCTGGGTGCCAGTATTTTTGGGCCTTCGGGGATTTTTGGTTAAATGTTCTTGTTCTGGGAAACAAAAAACGGGCCCCTGTGAAAACTTTTCTTTTTTTTTTTGTTTTTTCATTCAGGCCGAAATTTGATAGTGGTCCAAACCCTTTTCTGATGTATGGCAGCAAATTAGGGCGGTCAATGTTGCCCTGAAATAAAACCATGCCCTTTTTTTTGGATTTTTGTTAAAAAACTTTGTGATGTCATTCCCTGGAAAAATTGGAAAGAATTTGGTTTTGTAATGATGCTTTCCCCATTTGTCGGATGTATTTTTTTGGCCGTTTTCTGTGAAACTAAACAAATCCCTCCCGA
The DNA here is from genome assembly GCA_018398815.1 of Conus ventricosus. Taxonomy (NCBI): domain Eukaryota; kingdom Metazoa; phylum Mollusca; class Gastropoda; order Neogastropoda; family Conidae; genus Conus; species Conus ventricosus. The sequence goes on along the minus strand of CM031613.1, from coordinate 74,351,396 downwards.
AAGGCCCGAACATAAAAGGACCTCCCTCTCAAAGGATCTAAAAATTACATGCAAAAATTGAAAACTTGAAGAGTTAAACAGAAAAATCTTAATTCGCACACTGATTACTGGACGGGTATGGTTTCTGGTCTTCCACCATTCTCACTTTGTTTTCTGGATATTTTTCTCTTTCTGCAGACGTTGCAGTGCCTCCGCCATTTTCATCTCGGTGTCTGTCTGTCTGTCTGTCTCTCACTCACTCTCTCTGTCTGTCGCCCCTCTCTGTCTCTCTCTCTCTCTCTTCTCTCTCTCTCCTCTCTCTCTCTCTTCTCTCTCTCTCTCTCTCTCTCTCTCTCTCTCTCCTTGCTTGTCGACTGTGTTTAAACCATCACCAAGAACACATTGGTGAATAATTTCATTGAAATGCAGGAACTGGATGAATTGAATGAAGGTCACAAAGCCGCATGAATGTGAAACCACCACAAATTTTGTTGACAACACCTTTCCTCCACTCAAAACTGATTCACAAGAATTTAAGTGTTTTGCTTATATATAAATGATTATTTAGATAACGACCTAGTCGTAATCTCATCCTGTTTTGTGCAGTATTCTTGAAGCTTTAGAGTGTCTTTGCTGTTTTCATGCCTCATGATGTTGATTGAACACAGTCCTCAATTCAAACTTGTCAACCGATTTATTTCTGTGATGCATACTCCCCCCTCCACCCCCACCCACCACCCCCCTTACTCCCCTCTCTCTCCTC
>CM031613.1:74283154-74343154 GCA_018398815.1 Conus ventricosus | reverse complement strand
AATCAGTCAATCCTTCACCACTCACTGTCCCCAGCCAATTAATCAATCAATCAATCCTTCACCACTCACTGGCCCCAGCCAATCAATCAATCAATCAATCCTTTACCACTCACTATCCCCACCAATTAATCAATCAATCAACCTTCACCCCTCACTGTCCCCAGCCAATCAATCGATCAGTCCGTCACCACTCATGCCCCCAGCCAATCATTCAATCAGTCCGTCACCACCGCTGCCCCCAGCCAGCCAATCAATCCTTCACTGCTCACTGTCCCCACCAATCAATCAATCAGACCGTCACCACTCACTGCCCCCAGCCAATCAATCGATCAAACCTTCACCACTCACTGCCCCTGGGCCCGCCAAACAATCGATCAATCCTTCACCACTCACTGCCCCCAGCCAATCAGTCAATCAATCCTTCGTGACAGCCCTGATGTGCCCTCTGCGGTCGGGTGGCTATAAGCAACATTATCTTTTCTTACTAAATCAATCCTTCACTCACTGTCCCCCGCCAATCAATCAATCAAATCAGTCCTTTACCCTCACTGTCCCCAAACCAATCAATCAATCAATCCTTCACCACTCACTGTCCCCCGCCAATCAATCAATCAATCCTTCACCACTCACTGTCCCCAGCCCAAACAATCAATCAATCATCAATCCTCACCACCACTGTCCCCAGACAATCAATCAATCAATCAAACAATCAATCAGTCCTTCACCACTCACTGTCCCCAGCCAATCAATCAATCAATCAATCAGGTCCTTCACCATTACTGTCCCCAGCCAATCAAACAATCAATCCTTTACCACTCGCTTCCCCCGCCAATCATCAATCATCAATCCTTCACCACTCACTGCCACCACCAATCAGTCAATCCTTCACCACCCACTGCCCCCCCCCAATCATTCAATCAAACCTTCACCACTCACTGCCCCAGCCAATCAATCAGTCAATCCTTCACCACTCGCTGCCATCAGCCAAACGGTAAATCCTTCACCACTCACTGCCCCCAGCCAATCAATCAGTCAATCAATCCGCGTTACTCACTGCTCCAGCCAATCTAGTCAGTCAATCCTTCACCACTCACTGCCCCCACCAATCGATCAAACAATCCTTCACCACTCACGCCCCAGCCGATCAATCAATAATTCAGTCCTTCACCATCACGCCCCCAGCCAATCAATCAGTCAATCCTTCACAACTCACTGCCCCACCAGCCAAACAATCAATCAATCCTCATTACTCGCTGCTCCCAGCCAATCAAACAAACAGTCCTTCACCACCACTGTCCCCAGCCAATCAATCAATCAATCCGTCATTAAATCACTGCTCCAGCCAATCAACAATCAGTCCTTCACCACTCACTGCTCCCAGCCCAATCAATCAATCAGTCCTTCACCACTCACTGCCCCCCAGCCGATCAATCAGTCACCCGTCACCACTTATTGTCCCCAGCCAATCAATCGATCACCCTTCACCACTTATTGTCCCCAGCCAATCAATCAGCTAATCAATGAATCGGCCAATCAATTAGTCCTTCACCACTCACTGCCCCCAGCCAATCAAACAATCAGCCAATCAATCAGAAATCAATCAATCAGCCAATCAATCAGTCACCCTTCACCACTTATTGTCCCCAGCCAATCAATCAGCCAATCAGTGAATCAGCCAGTGAATCAGTCCTTCACCACTCACTGCCCCCAGCCAATCAAACAATCAGTCAATCAATCAGAAATCAATCAATCAGCCAATCAATCAGTCTTGCACCACTCACTGGCCCCAGCCAATCAATCAGTCAGCCGATCAATCAGCCAATCAATCGGCCAATCAATCGGCCCATCACTGCTCACTGAACGGGTCTGTTCAGGCCACTGGGGCTCGGTGTGCAGCCAGGGCGGCACTCTGGGCTGGAACTGTTATTGATTGCTTCCACCCTCTTCCTGCCTGCTGCAGCACCTGCAAGACCAGTTGAAGTGTAAATAGAAACAACTCAAGGAAAGGAAAGGCTCTGCTCTCTGCGCTGCCCGCTCTCTTGCGTCCCCTCCCTTTCCTGTTGAATATGTGTGTTCCATATTTGTGTGGAACATAGCCCTTAAGTTTTATATGTGCTGGGCAACATGATCTCCACCATGACGTATGTAAATGAAGAAAACAATTTAAGATGTGAAGGAGGACTTGGGGCACTTTTTTTTTTCCTGAGAATAAACTGGCCATCGTTTGATCTCTGTAGCAAAAGTCCTTACAGCTGACACTCGGTATGTAATGGATCCAGATCTCTGTAGCAAAAGTCCTTACAGCTGGCACTCAGTATGTAATGGATCCAGTGTCTTTTTCCACCCTAGTTTGTTTGGTTGGCAGAAGCACAAAGCATATTGGACGTAAGAGTTTGAATTGTGGGGGTGTCCCATAATGGAATTGTAATTGTATCATGCTGTTTTTTTAATGAAAAACTAGCATTTTAGCCTTGTTTTTGTGGTGCCCATAACTCCTCAGTTTACATTCTCCTCACACATGTATTGATAAAATGCATCCATCACACAATTTCCATCGAAAAGCTCCCTTCTGTTTGTCTGTGTGTGTTAGTGTGTGTGTGTGTGTGTGTGTGTGTGTGTGTGTGTGTGTGTTTGCTTGCGCTCAGAAAATGTGAAACAGACCGATTCCAAAACATTTCAACCTCTCTCAGCAAGCATGCCATTGCACAACACAAGTGAACGAGTGTAAACTCAGCTAAAAATAGCACTGTGTGTGAACGATCTTGTGCCATCACCCGTGTTGTCCGTGGTGGCCCAGTGGTTTCACTGTGAATTATTCAGGCTGACGACTCCAATTTGGAGTGTTCATGCTTGGGAAGGTCAAATCAGACCTGAGGTACTGAAGATCGCAAGCACTTGCTACCTGATGTGAGGAGTTGTTTTGATATGTTTTGGGCACACAGATTCTCCAGTATGAACAAAACAAACAAATTATCACATTTATACAGTATAGAATGTCAGATTCAGTTTTTCTGCTTAAATTTTCCCATATCTTTTGTGTGTGTGTGTGTATGTGTGTGTGTGTGTGTGGCGTGTGTTTGACTTTCATATGTTGAACAATTCAGTAATGCAAGAACACAAGCGTAGACTAACAATTCCTCCGTCATTATATCAATAATGACTAGGCATTCAAAGGGTTTAAAAGAAATAAAGAAAAACCAGGAAGGAAGGGGAGGGGGGTAAAGAAAATGAGAGTGAAAGGTCAAGGAACTATATAATAAATATGAATTGTATTTGAGAAATATGACATCTTTCACTAGCAACCGATGGATAGCATGGTAACCCATCTTGAAGACAGAACAATTCACATTGCCTGCTTGTAGGCCTTTTGTCCGGTGACATAACAGAAGTGCTTTCTGGTGCTTCTGCAACTTGCACAACAGCATGTCCACATGCACACACACGCACACGCACACGCACACACACACACACACACACACACACACACACACACACACACACACACACATTCGCGTGTATGCTGTTTATTTTCTTGCATATTCAAGGTCTTGGTCATGAGACACAACTACTTGTTCGCACACAAAGACTCCATAATGACATAATTGAAAAGCAGAAAGTGATATGTTGTTTATTTATTTGAATTGTATTGATAGTTAGCATCATCCTGTTGTGCAGCCAGCATGTACAGAGGGTGTGTTCTGCGTTGGCATGTAAATGTACTCATTGCTTGGTTTGAAAAATATGTACGGCAGTCGCATTCAGTGTGGGCCTGTGATCCCTCTGTTGTCATAGTCATACCCAGTCATGTAACAAACAGTGTGTGAGGTGTGCGGGCAGGCTAGACATGCCACCATGGCGGAGGGGGAGGAGACCATCATCATCACCAAGTACGACTATATGTAACAAACATGTAACAACATGTAACAAACAGTGTGTGTGTGTGTGTGTGGGTGGGTGGGTGGGTGCAGGCAGGCTAAACATGGCCACCATGGTGGAGGGGGAGGAGACTATCGTCATCGCCAAGTATGACTATATGTAACACACATGTAACAAACAGTGTGTGTGTGTGTGTATGTGTGGGTGGGTGCAGGCAGGCTAAACATGGCCACCATGGCGAGGGGGAGGAGACCATCGTCATCGCTGAGTACGACTGTATGTAACAATCATGTAACAACATGTAACAAACAGTGTGTATGTGTGCAGGCAGGCTAGACATGGCCACCATGGCGGAGGGGGAGGAGACCATCGTCATCGCCAAGTACGACTACACGGCGGAGAACGGGCAGGAGCTGTCCATCAAGAAGTCGGAGCGGCTGGTGCTGCTGGACAACAGCAAAGACTGGTGGCGCGTCAAGAACGCCGACAACAAACAGGTCTGTGGGCCCGCGCCGGGGGACAGACCGCCAGATGAAGGCGGCGATCAGATCTGTGGGCAGAAGATCTGCTCATCCATGGGTTGCATGTCGGGTCTGCAACGTTGGCCTGAAAATGTGTTCGCCATGTTACTCTTCGTGATGTTTTCAGACGTGTCCTTCCAACAAAGAGAGTGCCGGGCTTGATTGATCAAGTTTTGGTCTGAATCCAGACTGCGTTGCACACAGTCTCAGGCGCAATTGTTTGCTCGTTTATGCCCTGTGTGTCAGTTAACTGGTTTAGAAGATTATTGAAGGATTTGCAATAGGGATAATGCTTGTGAAGGTCAAGAGTGATCATATTTACATGTAGTGCATAACTGTAAGTGCACGGGGTCACAGACATATGCACATGCATACAAAATGGCGCAGCACGCACTCAAGGTCTGTTGTACTTACATACATTGAACTAACTGTTATAGTTCTTTGTTGCATTGTTCTTTGCAAACAAACGTGCATAATATGTCTTATTTGAGTTCTGTCAGAATTTCAGAGACAAAGCATTTTTTCCTAGTTCTCAGTAAGTTTTGTTTCAAATTAATAAAGGCAAGGCTTTGGATCACAGAAGACACAAATGTGGGCATGTTATATTTTGTACACACTGGAGTCATGATTTTTCTGGTGTTTTTTTCTGACGATGACTGAATAATGTGTGGATATGTTGTATCTCATTGAGATGCTGCTCATCAGAATATTCAGGTAGTCAGTGGGTTCAAATATATTCATTGTTGGTTTTAAGCGATTTATTTTCCGTCAAAAGTGTGTATATATTATCAAAATTATTGATCTATTTTGGCGTTCCACGAAACTCTCCCAGAATGATTGTGACTTAAGTGCTTCCTTTCTTCCTTGCTCCTTGTGGCTTGATCACAGCAGAAGAGAAAAAGGATTAATGCCAGCTGTTGTGGTGCACTGGGGTGCATTCCATTCTGGGGTGTCACAGGTCTGGGTTCCTTCATAGGCATAGTTTGGGGAGGGGGAGGGATAACAGATGGTGGACTGGGTAGGAGGGTGGGGTGGGTATAGATTCCAGCTGGTTCTTATCTAGAGCTGTAGGATGTGCTGTGGATTCAGGAAGAAGAATTATCCACTGTACAGAGAAGTTTCATCAGTATGTGCCTTTCTATTTTAGCGAGTTGTTCATATTTTCTTACAAGCACTGCAGATTCTGTCTGTCTCCAGTCTGGTTTGTTTAAAGGAAGCATTATGAAAGGAATCGCACAGTATGACCCTGTCATGTAGTCTGAAACCACTGTTGTATCATTTCGTCATTGATGATGAAGGAAAAAGAGAAAGGAGTGGTCTCGGAGTTGGTGGCCACACATGGCAGGCTTTCATGGTGTCACTAGTTTTGATTCTCTCTCCCGGTCATATAAGTCCACCTTTGGTGTGGTGGGCAAGTTCGTGGAGGGGTCACTGGATGGAGGTGGGTTGCCCTCCAGAAAGACTGGGTCATGGTGGCTGAGCGAATGTCATCTGATGGGGACGGGTACATAGTGTCCTGCCTGCGTTCCAACGGCGCCGGCACCACTGAGCACTGCTGAAATGAAACGGCCACAGTGCCAGTGTCTGCTTTACCTGGTTGTCTCAGTGACCGGGTAGTATTCCTTTGAGTGGTCTGCCTTTGCTGAGACTGACGGGATGAAAATGGGTATGGCTGTGGGGGGTGGAGGTGGGGACTGAAACAAGCATGTTGGGAGTGAGGGCACTGAGATGGCACTGCAGCTGAGACAATTAAAAGAGAAAAAAGAAATTGGAGGGTTAAATATCTGCGTTACATGGTCATCTCCCGAGCTTGTTCGTGCACAGATACATATACACAAACATAGCCTTCAAAGTATTGTAGGTGATGTGGTTATAGACAGACTGAAACACACTGTGTGCATTCACAAGTTTTCTTCTGACAGGTTTTACATCTCATCTGAAATACCAGTGTGCTTGGCTTTTAGCGGTAGAAGCATGTCAAAAGTGAACGACAAGTGAAAGAGCCCACATAAAGAGGAAGAATAAGGTAATCATTGGAATAGTAATCATTATGGTAATTAATATGGTGATTGTTGTTTCGCTGCTGTTGAGGTCGCTGCAACTGATGGTGCTTTGTGGTGGCAGGGCTACGTGCCGTCCAATTACGTCAAGATGGCCAAACCCCAGAAATCTCTCTTCTCCTCCTTGCTGAAGAAAGGGACAAAGAAAAAGAGTGAAGCCAAACAACAACAGCAACAACAACAACAGCAACAGCAGACCTCCCCGTCCTCCACCTGCCCATCCCCGTCCCAGAACGGCAACAACACACGACGACGCAGCGACCCTCCTGATGCCCCAGTTACCACCAACCAGCTCGCCCAGTTCCTGCCCGCCTCCGTCAAGTTCAACTACACAGCCCAGCGACCGGACGAACTGTCGCTGGTGAAAGGGGAGAGAATCATGGTGATGGAGAAGTCCAGCGATGGGTGGTGGAAGGGGCAGAAGGACGACACCACGGCAGGCTGGTTCCCCTCCAACTACGTGGAAGTGGACACCAGCGGCGACCCTGACAACGTGCTCTACAGCACCGCCGCCGGCGCCGACAGTGGGGTGGGGTCGCAGCCGGACGTCCCCGAACATGTCCTAGCCTTGTACGCTTTCGCCGGCTCTAACACAGGGGAGCTGCCCTTCGAGAAAGGCGAGAAGCTGGAGGTGGTGCGTGCCTCGGACGATGACCCGGACTGGTGGCAGGCGCGGAACAGCCGGGGGGAGTCGGGCCTGATCCCCCGCAACTACGTCACGCCCATGGCCACCGACCAGGAGAGCGACCGCACCACCAGCACCTCCTCCTCCACCCCCCACTCCCAGTCCATCTCCTCCATCTCCAACACCTCCCTGCCCGGTGTGGTGGGGCGTCGCCAGTTCCACGTGTCAGGCCCCCTGGCCGAGAGAGACTGGTACTACGGGAAGATCACCCGGCAGCAGTGTGAGGAAATTCTGACTCGTCACGCTGAAAACGGAGATTTCCTGATCCGGGACAGCGAGTCAACGGTGAGTGTGGCTTGTCTTGGTTGTAGCGCTAGTTTCCTCCCCGATATGATCAGTAATATTTGAACTGTTGAAAGCGATATGTACTGAAAACAAGATGTAGCCAAGTATCTTTTCCTGTCACTTCTGCTGAATACTTAGAAATATGTTTTCATTGAAAGTTAACTGAAACTTTGTATTAAGCTATCTTGCCGCCTGGCCTTTCTCATTAGCTGTTATGTTATGGTTTTCAAGTCTGGAGTTTGTGTATTCACACGCATCAGAGTTTATTCCAGATGGAATATTGCCATATGTATCAAAATGTCTAACAGTTTCTTACTTGGAAAGGAAAAAGGTTTGCTTTTATGGTTTTAGTCTGGAAAGGAAAGCAAGCTGAGCTCTTCATAGTTCTAAAATTTCCTGATAACTTGGTATAAAAGTAAAACTGAGGGAGCTTTTTATAGCTCATGGCATTTATTAGGATTAGAGAAGACTAAAACTGAGGGAGCTTCTTATAGCTCATGGCATTTATTAGGATTAGAGAAGACTAAATTCTTTATCATGGACATGAGCTAATGATATCATCACTTTTTTTTCTCACTTGGATGTCAAATAGAAGGCGATTCAAGTTCAACAGACCAGCTCAGATTCCTGCAGCAAACGGCTTATTTTCATACTGCACAGCGTTATTGCAGATGAAAGTGTTCTGGATTCACTTCTTGCATACCTTTCAGGTGTTATGTGTAGTGTCTGAGTGCAGCTAATGGTCTCACCTGACTAGTGACGATGTACAGATCTGTTGTTGATATGTATGAAGATAGTTGTAGTCTGTGTTCTGTGGTAGGTGAGGACTGATGACCTGATGTGGACAGTTCAGATTGGTGTCATGGCTTCATGTACTTTAGCAAGCCTCTAACACATCAGCTGTGACCTGACCCAACATCCTCCAGAATACCACATCTGTCAGTGTCGCCGTGACGACAGCTCGAGTCGTCCCTCATTCTAACATGCAGAATACCACATGTCAGTTTCCCTGTGAAGACACAACTCTTGTCATCCCTCATTCTAACATCCAGAATACCACATCAGTCAGTTTCCCCTGAAGACACAAATCTAATCATCCCTCATTCTGTTGGAATGTGGTGGCTGAACATTTACTGCAGTTCTCCAGTGGAAATTTTCATGCAAGCATAAAAGAATGAATGTTCCAGATGACAACATCTCCACGTCTGAGACAGGGAATGGTTTTCTACAAGCCATACTGGGAACGTTGATGTAAGGCAACAAGCACAGCACAGGCTTTCCACCTTCCTTGCAGATGCTTCATAGTTTGGGACTTGACTAGCTAGTGCACCAAGCCTTGAAGATCCCACAGGCTGGTTGAAATCTAGTTCTGTAGACTGCAGGTCCTTGCAGATCACAGGGAGGTTGTGTCCCAGGCTGTGAAAAGACCAGTCCTGGATAGCCAGTGGAATGATTGTTGCAGAAAGGACAGGCCCCAGTATCAAAGTGAAAGTGAAAGTAAAGGTGAACTACCAGCCACTGTGGCGAAGTGGTTAGCATCACGGACTTCAGGCTGGGAGGTCGTGGGTTCGATTCCCATCAGAGTCATGTGGGATTTTTCTTCACCGACCGGCTCCTACCCAGAGTTGAGTTTGCTACGGGCTCAGCTGGGAAGACTGGACCACATGGTCAAGCTTCATCCACTTAACGGATGCATCTCTGAGAGTGTAGCTCAAATTTCCTGACCAACACTGCAGTTGTCTGTATTTCTCGGGCCTGGTAAATGCCAGGATATATTGTGAAAGGAAGCGTAGAGTACAGTCCTGTCATGCAGTCTCAGACCGGAATGGAAATCCATAGCATCATCTTCATCATCCTCATTCTCATCAATCAGCATTAAAAACAAAAAGGTCTCAAATTCTATGGCCCTTTATGTTCTCATGGTGGCCTCAGGTTCGATGTCCTCTCTACGTCTGTGGCCTTGGTTTGATTCCGTTGGGTTACCAGTATCGGTGAGCCCTTGGGGGCTGTCGTTCGATGGACATGGTTACGCCCTCTGGAGGGAGAGCTCAATCACGCCGGCTCCGCGACTAAGCAAATATTGTCATCAGTAGGGTGCTTAGTAGGTGGTGTCCTGCATATATTGGATCAGAACAGGTGCCATAAACACCACCGAAGTGACTCAGCAGCAGTACAGTGTCTCCTCTGGTAGGTTGCCTCTTGACGACTTGATATTGACTGCTCCCTGTGGATTGCCGGTGCCGGGCTGTGGCGGGATTGACCTGGTTGTGGCTGTGGACGGGGTTTCAGAATGAGTGGCATGGGTGCACTGCATCTGGGGTGGCACAGAAGATGGGACAGCAAAAAAAAAAAAAAAGTAAACGTGAACTATTCTACAGAGGGCTGACCTCCACCTCAGCTCGGTGAATCCTGGAGTTGTCCTTGGGTCTGGGTCCACACCACAGAGGGCTACCAACATTTAACCAGTTTGTCGTTGGGCCACACATTATCTTTCCACCAAGTGTCCTTCCAGTAGGTTGTGCAGGTTTTGCACAGTAGGGTCCAACAGACTCAGGATCCACCTTCAGCTTCTTAGCCAGACCAGAATTCTTCAGTGGCCACGTTCCATCTTTTCACCAAGTTGTGTTAAAATCATCGATGTTTGTGCAATGTTGCTGACAAATTGCAATGTTACTGACAAATTGCAATGTTGCTGACAAATTGCAATGTTGCTGACAAATTGCAATACAAATTGCAATGTTGCTGACAAATAAACCGGCAGGACACAGGTTGAAACATGACCTCCAGAGAGGAGGTGCTTGATGCAGTGTTGTAAAATCAGATGTGTGCCTGTTTTCCATTCAATTGGCTGAGAAGTGTTTGTTGTAGACAGGTCACAGTGTGTCCGATGTGTGCCTGTTTTCCATTCAATTGGCTGAGAAGTGTTTGTTCTAGACAGGTCACAGTGTGTCCACATTTGTGATGATAAAGTGTTAATGAGGTCATTGAAAGGTCCTTGCTTTTTGTTACTGGACAGTGTGTGGGAACTCTGCGCAAGGCAGCTAGGCAGCGCATATAATGTTAACAGGGGGAAACTCGGCAAACGATGGGCAAGGAAAGTTACTGCAGCTGATGACATTGATGTATGAAATATTGTTACATATTTGAGAAATGAATAAAATGAAGGAAGTAAGGAAATTGAGTGAACGATATTGACTGGATGAAACAGGAAGCGATTGAATGAAGTGCCAGCTGGCAGCTCTTCAGTCTGCACTACCCAGGTAGGCAGCCTATAGTGTAAACGAGTGTGGATTGTAAAGCGCTTAGAGCTTGGTCTCTAGCCGAAGACAGGTGCTGTATGAGTATTAATAATGATAATAATAATAATGATAACAATGATAATAATTATAATGATAATATCATGATATAGATGACTCCAGAGTGATAGTGCTTGTGAATAGCTACATTCACCATCTCCAGTTTGTGATGTCCCAGGCTGGCCAGGAAGGGACATGTGTTTTGCCTGACGGTCCAGGACCATACTACAGGCTACAGCAGCTTGGAGGAAGAACTTAAGTGACAGTGTGAAGGGGCTGATCAGGGCATAACACATTAACAGATTTAACCTCTGCCCTGTAGCGCATAATTTCTCTGTAGACTCTGCTCACCAAACCTTGAATTAAGTTGAAAAGAATGACAAGGGTGTAGATGCTGATTGAAAGGAAAGCTCATACATGCTTTCTTTTCTTTCTTTCTTTCTTTTTTTTCAAATCACATTCCATTAAATTTTGTGTGTTTACTTTATGGGTAATCAAACAAGAAATTGTTTTGATGGTGTGCCAAGTGAGGGATTTTCATTCATTTTGGCACAGTACTGCTTTCATTCATTTCAGTTTGATAATAGTTTGACTTCAGCACAATGATAGACAAGACAAAATGTCAACAACAGTGTCATTACTTACCATGCCTCCACAACATCACTGGGCATAATCCTTAGCTGAACTGTGAGGGTTTTGTGTGTGTGCAGGTGGGGCACTACACGGTGGTGTTAAAAGCAGTGAACCGCAACAAACATTTCCGGGTGAAGGTGACGGACAATGTGTATGAGATCGGCCAGCAGAAGTTCAGCAATCTGGACGAGCTGGTGGAGCACTACAAGAAACACCCCATCTTCAAGCAGGACACGGAGAAACTGTACTTGATAAAGCCCTTCTCCTTCCCCTCCCCTTCCTCCTCCGACAACTTTTGACGTCGACCTCCAGGTGGATGTCAGGCAGCAGCAGCCATCATCGCAGCGTTCCGCTTCACTCGCTACTCTCCTTCACCGTGTCATCCTCCTTGTCGTCGTCGTCGTTGTCCTCACCCCCTTTTCTCATTCAGAATTCTTTTTTTTTTTTTTTTTTTTTTTTTAAGGGAGAATGAGTCAGAGGAAGTGGTAGTATAAATGTCTTTCAGTGGTGCGTGGGTGTGTCCACAAGTATAACATTGTGTGTGTGTGAGCTTGTGTGTGTGTGTGGAACTGTCTATGAGTGTGTGTGTTTGTGTATGCATGATTACATGTCAGCATGTATGTGTGGGTGAATAGTAGACTGAAAAACGCTTCAGCCACAGTTTGGAGGGAGGTAGATCACTGTTGGGCTCACTACACCTGTGGCCACAGACAGACATCAGAACATTCCCAGATCAGTGAAGGAAGTCCTGGGGTTCTGCTGGAGAAAGAGTCTGTCCAAGGAAAGTAAAGCTTTGCGCTGCCTCCAGTATTGGCCATGTCGCGTTGATAATGATTTGCTGAACTCTTGTCCAGAAGTCGCTTAAGATCAGTTCAGCAGAGTTGGCTTTGCTGTAATCCAACGATCAAGATCCCAGCCCTTGGTCTTGAAAGAGAACTGGTGTCTTTTTTTCTCGTTCTTAGTCCCCACGTTTTCCTTGTCAGATGCTTTGAATGAAACCTTTTGAAATAGTCCTGTGGAAGCTTCGCTTGCTGCTGCTTGCTGGAAGAGTGGGGATGTGAGTGGGAGAGGAGGATGAGGTGCTGTGATGATGTCACTGTCACACAAGGAGGACCAGTTTGTGTTGCCATATCCGAAGGCCTCTGTCCCTCTGGCTTTTGCCGATAGGTTGTGACGGTGGAGAATCTGTTTTGTGGCGTGTGGATTGTCTGCTGATTAGATGTGGGGGGGGGGGGGGGGGGGGGGGGGGGGGGGGGGGGGGGGGGGGGGGGGGGGGGGCAGCAAACAAAACATTTCCTAATGCCTTCACTTCGGTTTTGGCAGTATAGAACAAAGGCAAGGGCCGTAGTGGAAACAGCAATTACTTTGGTGTTTGCTAACAAACAGGAGGCAGTCAGTCAAGCTTTGTTGTCTTGTGGAAGAAATCAGATTTTGCCTGGCAAGTCTGTCAAGGAAAATTTTGATGTGATTTTTTTTTTTTGCTTTTTTGTTGCTGTTGTTGTAATGGAGATGTCCCAGTGGGTCAGTGTGAGCTGTGTGGTGCAGTAGCAGTTAGCAGTCTCTGTGACTGTGCTGTGCTGGTTCCACTGACCTCCAGTGGTCATTGCAGCACTGGGAAGGCAGCCTGGTACGCTAGCAGTGCATGTTTGTCTGGCTGTACTCTGGCTGTGCTGCACCAGTTCACACTGATCTCTAGTGGTCATTGCAGCACAGGGAAGACAGGCCAGCGTGAGATTATTGGGAAGGAAACCTGCAGTGAGGCAGGGAAGATTATTGGGAAGGAAACCTGCAGTGAGGCAGGGAAGACAGGCCAGCGTGAGGATTATTGGGAAGGAAACCTGTAGTGGGTCAGGGAAGACAGGCCAGCGTGAGGATTATTGGGAAGGAAACCTGTAGTGGGTCAGGGAAGACAGGCCAGCGTGAGGATTATTGGGAAGGAAACCTGTAGTGAGGCAGGGAAGATTATTGGGAAGGAAACCTGTAGTGAGGCAGGGAAGACAGGCCAGCGTGAGGATTATTGGGAAGGAAACCTGCAGTGAGGCAGGGAAGACAGGCCAGCGTGAGGATTATTGGGAAGGAAACGTGCAGTGAGGCAGGGAACAGTAATCAGTGAATAAACATGAAGACAAGAAAGCTAACTTCCGCTCCCACCATGAGACATTGACACGCCCCTAACTCCAAACGAATGCTGTGTTTGCATTTGTGATAGGCGACTTAGTGTTGTAGGCAGCCATTGTTTAGAGTAAGAGGCTTGTGATTGTTGGAACAAAGGGAGCTCAAGTTACTGTTCTTGTTTGTTGCGCAATGTGATGATTGTTGTAGAAATATGCAAAATGCTGTCTGTGACACAGGAACAGAAGACATGTTGGTAGGTCAAACTGGACTGGCTGTACTGGATTAGGGTGTGTGTGTGTGTGTGTGTGTGTGTGTGTGTGCGTGTGTGTATGTGTGTGTGTGTGTGAGTGGTGATGTGCGTGGGGTGTTTTCCTCCTGAAGCAACATGTCAGACTGCATCACCAAGTTGGTGAGGTGGTTTGCCAGAAGACCAGGAGGAAGGAGAGTGTGTGTGTTGTAGGGATGGTGTCAGTTAGCCTCGCACACAAACAGTCCCAACAGTGTTGTGCAGATGCTTGCAACAAGCGTATTGCCAGAGAGAGACAGTTTGTGTGTGGGCTCTGTACACATTGTAGTATGTGCTTTGCATGTATGCACTAGAGTGTGAAAGGAGTCTCTGTGTGTGTATGTATGTGTCAGTGACATACTACGCAGTATATATGGTGAGACCAGCATCATGGCATTGATAAATATGTGTACACTCACAGACGCAAAGTATGATTGTAGCCAATCTAGAATCGTGAAGCAATTTTTTTTTCTTGTTACTTGGTTGTTGTTTTTTCTTTTTTCTCGCGCAATCAAAAAACGGAAATGATTTTTCTGATGGAGGAGCATGGTTGTGCAGGTGTGGCGTTGTGTGACACGTGCACCGAGTTTGATTCAGTTTGTTGTGACTCCTTCTTCTTCAAGGATTCGGTTTGTTGTGACTCCTTCTTCTTCTTCAAGGGTTGTGCCAAGAGAGCTGACTGTGACCTAGGATTCTCCCGTTCTCAGAGTCGCCGCTATTGGGCCTGTCTGTGTGAATCAGGCTTCACTGTATTCATCAGGATGAAGTGTGTGATGTATAGATCTGCCTCCGTCTGCAACTCTTGGCCTGGTAGTCAGACACTGATGGGTAGTGTGTGTCATCATCATCGTCCTGCTTGTCAGGCTTCAGCACTTCTCCTTGGTCATTCGATGGGATTGTACACAGCTGCTAAGGCTGCTGTTTTCAGTGTTCTTTTTTTTTTTTTTTTTCTTTTGTAAAGGGGATTATAAATCTCATAAGGATCAGGGTTAGAATATATAGATACGATGTTTCAGATGAACTGTTTGGACAGCAAAACCACATTATGCTCTGTGCTTGTCCGTTTTAATTGATGAGTCTATATTGTGTGTGTGTGTGTGTGTGTGTGTGTGTGTACGTGAGCTGATCGTGCTAGACTGGTTGTGCGTCTCCACATCTATCCATGTGGTTCATGTGTACAGTGAGTAGGGCCATCAGATTTTTTTTTTTTACAGACATGACTGGTTGTAGATAATATTCTCAGTGAGCTGAGGAGGCAGAGAGGGCAGGGGTCTGAGCAGAGTGTTTTCAAGTAGTCTGAAGCACAGACACGGACACTAGGACAGTGACAGGCTTGAAACTGAATCTTTTTTGGTGTTGATGGTAGAGAATGACGTGTATGACGCTGCATTCCAAATCTCTCTTGCTTTACAGAGCACAGCTGCCAACACAACCCCATACAGACAGGGGCATTAACTGCAAACCTTGTTACAAATCTCCTTACGGAGTATCGTGATGGCTCATCAACTAAACAGTAGACATTGTCAGTGTAGGTGTTTGGGGGGGGGGGGGGGGGGGGGGGGGGGGGGTGGTCCTATAGTAGTAAGAAACTCATGGAGAACTTGGCAGCAGAGAGTCCTCAAAGAGAAGCCCCCTTCAAGCAAGGGGCTTCTCTTCTGAGGACTCTGCTGCCCACACGGTGTGGGTGTTTGGTGGGGGGGGGGGGGGGGGGGGGGGGGGGGGGGGGGGGGGGGGGGGTCCTGTATATGTTAGTTGAGAACAGGCCCAACTGAATTCCGACCAAAGCTTTCATCCATCCCCAAAGCAGTCATCATTTTTTCTTCTTTTTTTTTTCTCTCCAGGCAGTTGGCATGCTCGTTGAGGCCGAGCTTTAGACAAATTTTGGGGTGAGAGGGGTGGGAGGTAAGTGATGGAGGTGATGTTATAGGAAAGGGAATGTCACGGCTCAGAGTGAATCCAAAGTCTGGGATGGTATGGTGCTACAGGGAAGAGGGTCCGGGGGGCGGAGGACGTGAGGAGACTTTGAACCAAAGTTCCAAGGATTGAGGCGATGCTGAAAAGGTCAAAGTGATGGGTGTCTGGAAGTGAAGTGAAATCCCAGGACGGGGCGGTGCCACAGGGAAGGGGAGGCTGTGGAGGGTGGAATCGCAGGTGTTTCCTGGAATGGCGGTCACACAGCCAGCTCTGCACGCTTGGACAGAGCCACGCTTTTTTTCGCTGTTTTAGTTCCACTTTCTTTTCATGCAAAGAATCAGAGAGACACACTTCATGACCCAGGTAGCATTTTCGTTCTCAAACAACAGAATGAAGGGGAAATATAAACTGTACCTTTTTTGCTTTTCATAATTCATGATGGATAGCTGAAAACCCAGATAGAGAGGCAAAGGTAGCTTGGCATTATAATGAGGTTGTCAAGCCTTTCCCACAATCAAAATCCAGGTAGCAGAGGCAAAGGTAATGGAACAACAATTAGGTTCTCAGCCTTTCCCAGTCTCCTTCATTCATCCTGTTGTTGGAGATTCGCCATTTGTCTTTCCCCTGGGAATCAGCATGATAGGGAAGGGATTCCACACCAACACAATCTGTCAGCAGGCTTTTTTTTCTTTTTTTGTTTTTAAAACTTAACAGAGTCTGTGTGGTCCGTTCACTTTACCTTCCTCGACAGAAAGAAGCTAGTAGCATCCTGGTTGAGTTTCTGTTGGTAACCGTTGTATTCTCTTTTTTTTTTTTTTATCTTTAGGTCCAGTAATGAAGAGCGTCAGGGCAAAAGAAAAGGGCAATATGAATGACCTTGGATCTTCTTTTTAACTTTCATTATTGTTATAAATGATTGTTATTATTACTATGATTGTTATTTATGTCATTTTTTTTTTTTTCCGAAGGAAACAAGGGCATGGCTGGTTCATCCTGTGTTGTGTGACACGTTACACAGGTAGTGTGACAATATAATAGTGTTTGTAGATGTGTCATTTTCGGGCGTAAGCAATATGGAGAGCAGCGCCCCCCACCCATCCCTGTGAGACAAGGGGAGGTGGCGCTTGGCTGCGGTCACAGTTTGCCTCCCCTGAACAAGCTTTAGCGTGGCTTGCACAGCCACTGACACTGACTATGGCCTGTACTGAGGTGAGGTGTGGCTGCCACGCATTTATCGTGTTTCACTGTCAGATGTGTGCATCTCTCTTGAACCGTTTCATCTCCTGATCAGTCATGTCAGGTGCGCATTTGTTATCAATTTAGGTACACGTATGTATAGACTTGATCATTTTGGAATATTTATCTTGATAGCATTCATGTACATTGTGCTTTTTAAATTTAAAGCGTTTGAAGGTTGTAAAAAAACAAAAAGAGGGGAGGGTGGTTGTTTTGTTTCGTTTTGCCTTTTTTGTCTGACTGATTGGTTAACTAGTGATGAAATGGTCAAAAAGTGATAAAATGTGTGGAGAAAATCGCAGATTATTTGTGTTGATTGTATGAGCACCCTACTAAAGGGGGTAAATAAGAATGATGTTTTAGTCACGAGCACGCACACAGACACACACACAGACACTCACACACAGCATGTCAGCATGTGTGCGATCCTTGTCCGTTTCTGTCCTTGTATGTTTATCACTTTATGCTAAGTTACTACATCAGCCAACAAAAGAACAAAACATACGCCTAACGCTGTTTGATTTAATTCATGTAAACGTAGCACTGTTACAGACACTTGCTCTTCTCGTTCCATTCCAGACAAAAACAGGCAGAAGAGCAACATCCAAAAATTGATGAGCAGAGTTGGCAAATTTTCTCAGTTGTACAAAGTTTAAATCGGGGATGAGAGGGAAGGGAGGGAGGAGGAGGTTTTTCATCTGCCAATCTGTTGATGAAATCATGTGTAGTGAGCTCAGTCTGTCTCGGGTTGTTGTTGTTCTCCCGGTCTTGCTGAGTAAGCCCTAAGTCCATGCAGCCCTTGTGGCGTATACCCTCCCCCGGCTCATTGCAGCCATTCAGTGCACAGCTACACCCACGCTCGTCCTGTCCCAGGCCAGCACTGCAGTCTACAGCCTTCAGAGAAGACCCAGTTGCACTGCAGCCTCACAGTGGTGTTCTCTGGTGCTGAAATTCGATTCAGCATACATTGACCAGCTAGGCCCAGCACTGAGGGCAGTGGTGGTCTATAGGCCCAGCGGTGAGGGCAGTGATGGTCTATAGGCCCAGCGGTGAGGGCAGTGATGGTCTATGGGCCCAGCGGCGAGGGCAGTGATGGTCCTCAGTGTGAAGCCAACTCTGACAGCAGGCTGATGCCTGGAGGGGCTGCTGTGCAATGGCCAGAGAAGTGGCAGCGTAGCTGGGTATATGTACATGAACGGGTAATGTATATGCACACACTAGGACATGTCACGGATGTGGCTCAGACACACACAAACACGCACACACGGACGCGCACACACATACACACACACACACATATGCACGCACGCACATACACACACACACACACATGCGCACACGCACATACACACCCCACACACACACACACACACACACACACACACATTCTCTCTCTCTCTCTCTCTACCACTATCTGCCTCTGTCTTATTGCCACATCATGTACCCCCCCCCCCCCCCCCCCCCCCCCCCACCCTGCCCTCTCTCTCTCTCTTTCTTGACTTCTTATACTTCTCATTTTGGGGCTCACACGCTGACACATAAGATCTATGCTGACTTGCCCTGGAGTGTCTGTGTCTGCACTCCTCCCAGTCGGAAATGACTGGCTATGCCAGTCTTGAATAAAAGTTACTCTGTGTTAGGTTTTTCTTATGGGAGCAAAAAGTACCCCACTTGTTTACTACTCCCAGTGTTAATGTGTTGATGATGCAGGGTAGAGAAGTACATCTGTGATTGGGAGACGGCCACATGAGGGGCTCGTGGCCTGATCCTGTGCTGATCAAAACCAAAAACATCACATTGTGCTAGATCATCACATAATTATGTCTTCATCCTTCAGCAAGAACAAACATATCACATTTCTGTGTGTGTGTGTGTGTGTGTGTGTGTGTGTGTGTGTGTTGTGTGAACATTGACCTATTGATTTTTTAGACAGAGCAAAATTTGATTATAAGATGTATTTCATTGTAATAGTCATAATTGGTGTGCCCCTCTTGCACTCCCAAAATGATCTAGTTTTGATTTTTTTTTTTTTTTTTTTTTTTTTTGACCTGAAGAATGTGCAAAGAACCAACAGAGATGGCAAGCTCAGCTCTTTTTCCACATTCCCCTCATTCCCTCCCCCCTGTCCCCTTCAGTCTTATTTTCTCTGCCCTCTCCCCAATTCGTCGCCCATCAAACAAAGGGGAAATTAAAAGAGAGAGACAGTTCTCACTATTGTTGTAAAAATAAGTTGTTGTTTTTTTTTTTTCAAATAAAAGATCTTGCATTAAAAGCAGTTTATTTCAAATGAACACACGCTTGCATTTGCGAGCATGTGTGCATGCGTACGCACATACACTCACACACACACACAGACACACACAACGCGCGCACACACACACACATGAAGACATGTGGATATCTGTAACATGTCCTGCTGAGACTCACGTGCATGCATACATGTGCTACAGCCAAAACGTGTATACTTTCCACACATAAACTCACACACACTTAGAAATACACAAAATTTGTCTGTGTGTTTGTGAAGAGTCGGATGGTTGAAATAGGGAGGGGGGGGGGGGGGAGTGGATGTGAGGGGAGGGAGGGGTTGGGATGGGGGTAGGTGGAGGAGGGAGGAGGATGAAAGGGACCAATGAGATAATCAGGGAACAGGCAGGCACCAAACAGGGACTGTATTTGTGCAATGGTTTCATCAGAGTATTCAACTCTTCCGTGTAAAAATGGCATCGGCAAAACCAAGGCTATTTTGGTGTGTGCTAGCGTGTGTGGCAGGGTCCCGTCTCTATTCTGTGACTAAGTTTTGTTGTTGTTGTTGTTGTTTACCATCCTGTGTTGTGTGGTCTTGGACAAACTGACCAGCATTGATGATTGGTCATGTTGATGATGATGATGATGATGATGATGATGATTATGATTTCAAAGTTATTTATGCCTTGTACATGTGTTTCAAACAATCGTGACTTTTTTTTTCTTCTTTTTTTGTGTGTGTTTGTTTAAAAACCTAGCACTTTGGAAGAAAAGGATTGTGATTCATGCCCCCCCCCCCCCCCCCCCCCCCCCCCCCCCCCCCCCCCCCCCCCCCAGTATCTTGTTGTTGCTTGTTCTCTGTTTAATAATCATGTGGGATGTTATCATGATAATCTCAGTCAGCCACTTTCTTTTTTTGGGGGTGTGGGGGGTTGTTTTTGTGGGTTTTTTTTTTTTGCCAGTGAAGATGTGTGTTGAATGTGTTCTGAATGGCTCTAACTGGTGGAAGCCTCGCTAGGGTAGCGTTGTGAGGGAGCCCCTCCTCACCCCCCTCCCTACCCCCCCCCCCCCCCCCCCCCCCCCCCCCACTCCCCATCCTATCCAGCCCTCTCCGCTTCTCCCTGATTGGCCAGGTGTGGTGCATCTACTTGGGGAATTATAGCTTTCTTCGCCCATGCCTTTGTACCATGCAGGGTGTATGTTTGAAGGCGGGGGGTGGGGGGGGGGGGGGGGTGAAGCTCGTTGCTGCAGCTTTGTAGAGATGTCTTTGTTAAGTTATAAAGTCTGGATGAGAAGGAGCACTGATTGTACAAGATTTTAATTAATCAGCTGTTTGATATGTCTGGGAGTATGCTTTCATGTGAAAGGGTGCGTTTCTGGCTGTGCCTGTCTGCTTCTCTCTTTCTGTCTGTCTGTCTGTCTGTCTCTCTCTCTCTGTCTCTCTGTCTCTCTCTCTCTCTCTGTCTGTCTCTGTCTCTCTCTCTCTCTCTCTCTCTCCTCTCTCTCTCTCTCTCTCTCTCTCTCTCTCTCTCTCTCTCTCTCTCTGTCTGTCTGTCTGTCTCTCTCACTCTCTCTTTCTGTCTGTTTCTCTCTCTCTCTTAATATTCTCCCCCCCCCCTCTCTCTCTCTCTCTCTCTCGTTCTCTCTCCCCTTTCTTCCGTATTTCAAACTTGCTCCATCGCTGGTGTTCCTGTAGACTGGATGTACAGAGTGTTGGTGTATCATGCTACTAGTGACCTTGTAGAAATGAACCAGCAGTCTTTGTGTACAAACACTGAACAGTGATGATGATGCTCTGTCAACGGTGATTGTGGTCTGTTCACTAACGGATTAGCAGGACAGTGTCCTTGTGTGCATACAGGAGATAAACACCTTTATTTTGGATGATGGGCCAGTCCATGTGTCTACACATGAGTGAGAGAGAGAGAAAGAAAGTGTGTATGTGTGTGTATGATACTGCAAAAAAAAAAAAAAAAGTTTGAGGTTCCTGTGCTTTTTATTAGATCTTTGATTATGTATCATCTGTATTTAAAAGCCTTGAATCAAAGTCAAACACACATGATACACACATGCTTCCTCTCTCTCTCTCTCTCTCTCTCTCTCTCTCTCTCTCTCTCTCTCTCTCTCTCTCTCTCTCTCTCTCTCTCTCACACACACACCACACACACACACACACACACACACACACACACACACACACACACATTCACACGCATACATGTATGCATTCCGGGGCTCCCCACTAATCCTCTTGTTTACAATGTATAATTATGTAATGCTAGTCAGAATCCCCCTGCACAGTTTGAAAGAGTAGAATTTGCCAGGGCAGGTTCACTTTTGCTTGTTTTTTTTTTTAACCCAGAATAGAATTAGTGGGTGGGGAAGTTTGGGGGTTAACAGGTCTTTCCTATGAATGTTTGTTTTTGAGCAGCACTATCACATTTCTTCGTTTCTCTCTTTTCTGGTTTTTGCTTGTCTTTGCTCCTTGCCCTGAAAGCGCTGTTTATAAGATCAGTCACGATACTCACTGCCTGCTAAGAGACCTGACACCTGCATTGGACTTTGAAGTCTCCTACCATGCTACCCCTGCGTCGGTTGGGGGAGGGGGGGGGGGGGGGGGGGGCTCATTTAGTACAAATTATATCCCTTCTTTCTAGGACTCTTCACTCATAATGCTCTCTCTCTCTCTCTCTCTCTCTCTCCTCTCTCTCTCTCTCTCTCTCTCTCTCTCTGGCTCATTGACACTGCCTTTGTGGGTCCTGTCTTTGTTCTGGGTCTTGGCATTTTTTGTGTGTTTTTTCTCAAGTTGAATTTATTATGTGACACTTTCGTTTTTTTCCCCCCCATTTTTTATGAATAATGTGATAACTAGGCAATGAGACTGTGCATACCCAATGAGGAATAAACACTAGCTGTTCGTTTTGTAGTGTGTGTGTGTGTGTGTGTGTTGCCCATGGCAACTTTAAAATACTGTTTGGTCTGATCAGTTTAGGGGTATGCCTGCATGATCTCAGCGCAGCCTCATTTTGACAGCCATGAGGACCTGAAGAGATAAGTGGTCAGAGGATAAATTCAGTGTGTGTAGTCTGAAACCAGTTGTTTCTTGTTGCTTTTGCGTACAAGGTGACAGGTCTGGAAAGATCCTGTGTGGTCGAATTGCGCCTTGTTACTGTGACTGTTATAACTATTAACCCTCTTCAGTTCTTTCCCTTGGATTTCAATCACCGGTGATCGGCGGTTTTCTTCCCGAAATTATGGTATTTTAAATGACATTTTTGTTATCTGAAGCAAAATATCGCCTAAAAAAAACGAAATAGACACATTCATCACAAATATTATGATTTTAGAAATAATGTGCAGAATGTTAAAAAAAAAGAAAAAGAAGATCCGTCATGCAAAATGCAAAAATGTCAAAAACTGTTGAGAGTTGAGAGCACATACATAGCGGTTATCCATGGTGAGAAACCCAAGCAGTTGGTAGTTTACAGTCCACTCTTTTCTTTACACAGCCGAATGCCTACTTGGGCAGAGCTGACTGAAGAGCTGCCTGCTGGTGCTGCATTCAGTCGATTTCCATGTTATTCAGTCAGTGACCATCACTCAGCTTTTTGTTTTTTACCTTCATTCTTTCCATTTTTAAAGCGGGGTGCATGCCGTGTGTAACGAGTTGTCAGTAGGAACAGCCAAACTGGCCTTCTTTTCTGAAAGCTGGTGGTGGGAGTTTATGTGTGTGTGTGCAAGGTGTGATGTGTACATGTATTCATACAGAAACCTTAGTTAATAGTCTCATTCACAGGACTTTTAAACTAAAATGACAACCACGGTTCCACCCATGCCAACAATTCAGGGATAGTGATAGGGGAGGTAATCAGTGTCCTCACCCTACACGGTAAGATAATGTTGCTTATAGCCCAGCCTTATCTTACCGTGCAGGGTGAGGACACTGATTACCTCCCGGAGGTTTTGTGTCAGAATGGTGCTGATTAGAAGTAGTTCTACACGTGTAGTTTGAGGAGACCTGTTTTGATGTTTAGGAGCTGACTGAATTGGTTAGTTGGAGAGTTTGCTCTGACCTTGATCCTCATCAAGGTGAAATGCATTTTGCCTGCCTACTGCCTCATCGAAGTTTGACAGAGTGTGCATTTGTTTCACTGCATGTATCAGATGCAACTTGGGAAACTGCATTCACCCTCCACCCTCTATCCTCGTATGCACGCACACACTCACATTCTCTCTCTCTCTCTCTCTCTCTCTCTCTCTCTCTCTCTCTCACACACACACACACACACACACACACACACACACGCACACACACATGCACACACACACGCGCCGCGCGCACACACGCACACACACACACACACACACACACGCACGCAGACACACACACGCACGCACACACACACATGCACACGCACACACGCTAACCCACACACGCACACACACACACAACTCACACACGCACACACACACACACACACACACACGCACTCACACTCACACATAGACACATAGTCTGACTCTCTCTCTCAGTTGACCAAACCAGCAGGTCAAGGGAATGTCACAGCCGCTGACCTCGACTAACTTTTCGGAAGATGGGGAACATATGATCATTGAATCTGCAGTAACTGTCACTTGGTAACCAGAGCAACAGCCAGTCTGCCTCTTGGCAATTCCATCCTACCTGTCTCTCCCGTCTCCCCATCACACGCATTCTGCACCATTCACTTTGGGTGTTTTATCATTAGAGGGAATTCTGTGGAGTTTCGCAACAGCAAAGTGCGGAAAGTCATCCTTGCTGGGATTGGTAATGTGTTGAATCGGTGAAGAAGGCTGAAAAAGGTGAACAGTTCACCAGTGTATAGGAGACCACATGGAAGACCTACTTCAAATGTGAGGCTTATTTTTCAGAAAGAGATTGGCATTGTACATTTGATCCAAAATTTTGTGCAAAAGAGATCCCAGTTTTAAAAGAGGGTATAAATATGCTTGAAATAAACAGGTTTATTTGGAATCTTTTTTTTCTTCTTTTTTTTCAAATGTGAAATCAATTTTAACAATGTGGCAGCAGTAAAATGATTGATTAGAGGTGAACTAAGAGTACCTTTTATCCCCAGCAGACTGTGTGTGCTCTCCCCAGTCGAAGCGACCTGAACATAGCACAGAGAAAGCTGCTCTAAACATTGAAGTGTTGCGAAACAGTACAGTCAGTACACGTTACAGACTGACTGTGAGTAGTTGTAAGCCACTGCTTGATCATACAGCCTATGCCTGAATATAGGAACAGAAAGAACAGAAGAAAACTTAACGTTTTTTGTTGTTGTTGTTGTTTTTGTGATTATGAAGAGATCACCTGATGGGAGCTGGTCTCTTAGTCTCTCTCTGACCTGGCTTACCTCCCCTCCACCTCACCACCACCACCCCCACTTTCCCATCCCTCCCTTACAGTCTCCTCCCTGTCGCCCCTTTCCCATCTCTATGTCCTCTTTTCCGTTTTTTTCTTCTTCTTTTTTTCTTCTTTTTTTCCATGTGCAGACCGTGTTTGGGTGAAGGGGGTGACATTTGTTGACTTAGCCTAGTTGTCATGTGATAATAGCACTCTCTCTCATTTTGATCTGGTGTATACATGTAGCATAGTTGTGATACCGTCTGTAGTTTGTCCTTTTGCACCTGTAGTCTTCACCGCTGTGTGATATTAACTCCTCTCCATGCTGACCCTTTGTGTGATGACTCTCTGACTTTCAGTGTTTGTCTGTTTGTTTGGCGGTCTGTTTGCCACCTTGGCCTCCGTTCTGACTGGGCCAGATGGAATGGTGCCGGAAAGTGGCGGCACACATGATACACACGTTTGCTGTCGGTGCTGAGACCAAACAGTTGTTAACGTGACAGTTCTGAGCCAGTGTGTGTGTGTGTGTGTGTCCATGTGTGCTTGTTAGCATGTATATATTATAAGCATTGTGAACATATTTCTCATAGTTATTCACTTTTTTTTCTTCAGTGAAATAGTCTTGTATGTAATTTGTGTGTGTGTGTGTGTGTGTGTGTGTGTGTGTGTGTTGTTGTTTACATCTTTGGTAATAAGCGTTCATTTTGAAATCATTGGGATTTTCTTTCGATGAATATGTGAGCGAGTGTGTACATGTGTTTGATTGCATGTGCAAGGAATCATAAGAAAGCGGGCATGTATTGTATGATTATGTAGATAAGACTGGCAATGAGATTATGTGGAAGTTGAGCTGGCGAGTACGTTGCATTTTGTGCCATTATCATGGTTTGGGCCTAAGGAGAGATTAAAACTGAAGGTTTGTGACAAAAGAAAATGTTAAAATAGATGTGAAGATCATAAACAACAAGGGAGACAACCAGGCACCAGTTAAGAGGTATGCCTGTTCAATGGTTTCTACACAGAAGTTCAAGTTGCCAGTCTGATTAATTTTGTATCATTATCATTATGAATCAGTTGGAAGTTCAGCTGTTTTATCTTCCTGACTGTTTCATTCTCCCCCCCCCCCCCCCCCTCTCCCCCACACTCCCTTCCCCTTCCCCTCTGCCAACTGTTAGTTCCACTCTCAGCCATCCCCCCCTCTCTCATCCCTTGTCACTCATCCCCTTTCCTGTTCCCTTCATCTGTAATGCCGTTGTGGGGATAACAAGATATTGATGAAAATTCAGTTTTCGGTTTGCCTCATTTCCATCCGTGTGAGGAGGGAAGGGGTCAGGGGTGGGGTATTTTCCTATGGCAACAGTAAGAGGCGGCATAAAGATGGCCACCGGTAAAACCAGTCCGGACCACTTTGTTGAGCAGCAGGCACAGTGGTGGAGGACGTGGCACCGGTCTGATCACTGTGACAGCGGGAACAAAGAGTGTGTGTGTGGGATTGCCTGTGGTGTTCGGTGGGAAGTGGCTTCAAGTCTTGGACTGCTGGGGAGACAGTGTATAGAGTGGAACAAAAGGCTGTTGGCAGTGGTGACACAGAGTGGAGAGTGTGGCAACTCCACACGCATGCCGGTGATGGGAGCTTGTTGTGGTTTCAGTGTTATGTATTGGTGTGTGTGGTTATGTGACACAAACATTTTACAGCGGAGTCCATGAAGATCCTGTTCAGGGATGTCCCGCCTGACGTGATCCTGGAGTTTTTGAGAGAGATTAACATTTTTCATCTGATTTAAGATTTTGCGGAAGAAAGATTTTTAACGAAGTTTCTGGTACGTTTCTAGACGATGTCATTTAAAGAGATGTGTGAAAGGTTTTTTTTTTTTTTTTTTTTTTTTTTTAAAGGACTGGTGAGTTGATTTTAACGTGGTGACAGCCCTGATGTAGCCCTTTGCGGTTGGCTGGGCTATAAGCAACATTATCTTATCTTATCCTGGTTATGTGAACAAATTTGGTGTCTGGAAGTGTGTGTGTGTGTGTGCCTGTACAAGTTACATAGCAAAGTAACTGTGACATGTTGACCAAAAAAAAAAAAAAAAAGCAAATGGCGTAGTTGACATGCATGTGATAACTTTATTTCGTAGTGATTCACGTTTTGCTGCTGAGCAGAGGGGCGGGTTGTGTATGCATGTACACTGTCATGCACCTGTAGTTGTGTTGCCTTGGGTGTCTGGTGCTGCTGTAGGTGGGAAGAATGAAGGAAACAAAGGAGGTGGATTGCCACTGCCGCTAGCTCTGAACGACTGAAGTCAACAGTAGTTTTTTCTGCGCTATCCACATTCCCTATATATGTATGCATGCACTTGCTTGCATGCCCGCTCACACTTGCACTCTCTCTTTTTTGCTCTCTCTGTCTCTCTCTCTCTCTCTCTCTCTCTCTCTCTCTCTCCTCTCTCTCTCTCTCTGTCTCGCATTCACACACATACACACACTCACACACTTGCATGCATGCTTACGAGCAGGCACATACACACACATACACACTCTCACACACTCACACACACACACACACACACACACACACACACACACCTCTCTCTCTCTCTCTCTCTCTCTCTCTCTCTTACACACATTCCTCTTTCGACTGATGTTCTTTCAAACACAATCACATGTGTACACTTACTTCAAGCATTGATTCAGTCCATACCTGTGATTCCATTGTCTCAACCCTTGCATCCACTTTACCAGTGTGGTGTGTGGTCTCCTACTGTTGTTCCTCCTCTCTTTCTGTGGCCCTCTTCTGTTCATCCTGCCACTCTCTCCCAGCACTAGGATATTCAGAAGGGAAGACCCCCCATGGTGTGTTGCGTGTGACAGCTTGTTCAGTGTTAATCATTTTTGACAGAATGTGCTGATTTGATGTGTATCAGAGAGAAGTTCTTTTCCACCAGTGATTTATCGGTTCTTTTTCGTGAGATTTCAGTAGATCTTATTTTTTTCTTTTCTGAAAGAGGTAAACTTATTTTTTTAAAATATAGGGTTTTATTAATGTATACAGGTGTCGAAGGAGTTGAAAAGATAATTGTGCTTTTGTCCTCATAAATTTTAAGTGATGTGTTAATACTAGTGTGGGTATTTGTATCAAGAGACTTAGATATGATAGCTGAGGTCCTGATTTGGCTCCTATTAGTCCGCTGGACCCTATAAACACTAACTAACTAACTAACTAGGATTAGGGACCTGTGAAATGAATCAGTATTTATTAATGAATAAAATAGGGGAACAAATCGGCAGGGGGGGGGGGGGGGGGGGGTTGTTGTTGTTGTTTTTTTGACATTGTGTGTTTGTAAGATCTTTTTTTTTTTTTAAGAGGTCTTAGGTTATAAACGGATTTTTGTAGCTGCTTCAATCAGTGTGTTGTTATGATGTAGATAGTGGAATTTGATGTGGGTGACAGTCCAACATACAGTGGTTATGACAACTTGAAATAGGGAAGGCAGAAGATAAGGGGGGGGGGGGGGGGGGGGGGGGGGATATAATTATCTGTTAGGGTGATGACCATTGTGTGTCTCTGCTATTTTTCTGTTGGCTGGCATGTTTGGATTTTGTTAAATCTTTGGAAGTCAAAAAAGCTTGTATGAAACAGAAGGTGTTCTTGCTTCTAGCACATTTGTGCATGTCTGTGTAGGGGGGGGGTTCGCAGCACTCAACCTCCTGGGGACAATGACATCCAACGACTCACAAACAGCTTCAATGAGGCAGTCTGCGAAACAGCAGAGGAGGTACTTGGGCGACAGAGGAAGAAACACTAAGCATGGATCTCAAATGACATCTTGACCTCTGCGACAAAAGAAGATCACTGAAGAATACGAAAAATTCCAGCCCTGAACAAGCCGCACAGTATCGAAAAACCAACAACCTTGTAAAGAAGGAAATGATTGAAGCCAAAGAACAATGGATCAATAATCAGTGCGAGAACATCGAGAAAGGTATGGAAAAGGGAAACAGCAAACATGCCTTCACCACACTGAAAAACCTCACCAAGACGCAGCAAAACAGATCATCAGTCATCGAGGATACCTCAGGCGAGCTGCTGACAGAAAGCTCCGCTGTTTTGAACAGATGGACACAGTACTGCCAAGAACTTTACAACTACCCTATACAGCCAGACGACAGTCTGTTTGAGGGGGACTCAACACCATCAAGGGAATCCTCACCGCTACCAGTGATGAGAGAAGAAGTGGAAGAAGCCATCGGCAGCCTTCCGGCAGGGAAATCACCTGAAGCAGACAATATTCCAGCAGAGCTGCTCAAACATGGAGGGAAGGAATTGGTCACTCTAGTAACATCGATTTGTCAGAAGATCTGGGAGACAAAACAGTGGCCCACAGAATGGACCCAATCACTCATCATCCCCCTGCCCAAAAAGGGAAATCTACGCCAATGCCAGAACTACAGAACAATAAGTCTCATTAGCCACACCAGTAAAATCATGCTCAGAGTCATCTTGAATCGACTGAAGAAAGAGGCGGAAGAACACCTGGCGGAAGAACAAGCTGGATTCAGGGCAGGCAGAAGCACAGTAGAACAGATCTTCACCTGCCGGATACTGATGGAGAAACATCTACAACATCAGAGAGACCTGTTCCACAACTTCATTGACTTTAGGAAAGCGTTTGACAGGGTGTGGCACAAGGGTCTGTGGCAGGTGCTCAGAAAGTTTGGCATAGAGGAGGGTCTCGTCCAAACCATCCAGGCACTGTATAACACCGCCAGCAGCGCAGTCCTCCTCAACAACCAGATAGGGGACTACTTCAAGACCACAGTTGGAGTCCGTCAAGGCTGCCTGCTATCTCCCGTACTGTTCAATCTTTTCCTGGAAAACATCATGCGTGAAACCCTCCATGACTTCCACTCCACTGTCTCCATCGGAGGAAGAACCATCAATAATCTGAGGTTCGCAGATGACATCGACCTGATGGGAGGCAGCAACGAAGAACTACAAGACCTGACAAAGAGACTGGAAGAAAGGGCAGGTGCATATGGAATGGAAGTGAGCACAGAAAAAAGCAAAGTCCTGGTCAACAGCACAACCAACACCCATGCTGAAATCTACATGAACGGACAACAGCTTGAAGAAGTGGGCGCTTTCAAATACCTTGGCGCCACTCTCACCAAAGACGGTCGCTCTACAACAGAAATCAAGACCAGACTAGCGATCGCAACAGCAGCAATGGCAAAGCTAAACAAGATCTGGAAGAGCAGGGAGATCAGCTTTCCTACAAAGATGAAGCTGTACAAGTCCCTGGTGCTGTCCATCCTGCTGTATGGCTGCGAAAGCTGGACCATGACAGCAGAGACCACCAAGAGAATCCAGACGTTTGAAACTAAATGCTTCAGGCGCTTGCTCGGGATCTCTTGGCAAGACCGGAAGACAAACGACCTTGTAAGGAGCCAAATAACATCACTTGCAGGCCCCAAGAACCCCTCTTGGCAACAGTCAAGAAGAGGAAGCTGTCGTGGTTCGGACATGTCATACGCCACAATTCACTGCCCAAAACAGTCATCCAGGGCACGCTGGAAGGCGGCAGACGAAGGGGACGACAAGCCAAATGCTGGATGGACAAGTCACAACATCAAAGAATGGACCAGGATGGATGGCCCTACGCTGATGCGACAGGCAGAGGACAGGGCCGGATGGCGGTGCCTGGCTTCGAGAGTGTCTCTCATCTCTCCTCTACGCCCATCATGGGCAAGAGAATGATGATGATGATGATGATGTGTACAGTAGACAGGATGAGCTAGGGTAGAGAGGACCAGAAAATCAAACCACAAAGCCAACACTTTGGCACAAATCCTTGTGTGTGGTCAGAGAGCCAGACACACCATGAAACTTGCCAAGAAGGTCAGTCAAGTCATCCAAACCCTTGCATTGGAATTGAGGACAAAAACAAAAAAGCTCTCCTGTATAATCTGAGCACAGACAGCTTCTGATTTGAAACTAATCTGAAGCAACCAGTCTGCCGTTTTCAGTGTTTCCTGTTGTTGTTGATTCTCATTTCCTGACTTTCAACCACTTTCAAATTAGACAAACAGAGATACAATCTTTTTAAAAAAAAGGAAAAAAAACATGTCATTTTATTAGATGTCATCTGAGAGACTGCTGAGGAACATATTTAATGGATGTACTGTGTAGAAGGCTCACTTGGCTTCGAAGAATGACAGAATGAACCAGCCTTGTCAGATGGGAGCATTTCCAGTGTGTGAGGAGACTAGGTTGTCAGTTTGGTTCAGTGTGAAGTGATGAGAGAGGACATCTGATCCATTTCATGACGGACAGGTTGCAAAGGGAGGCGACTGCAGTCCTGCTGCCAGCTTCTGTGTTCCTGAATTTCTTGTGAAGCGAAGGAGGCGGAGGAGGCGGAGGTGTTTTAACTAAGTTGTATACGGTGCTTTAACAGGTCGGTCATGAGGAACTGACCATCGGGGGGAAAAGGTAATCGGCAGAAAGGGCTCAGAGCAGACGCAGTCATGAAAATGGTGGCTAATCGATGAGAGGTCTCGTTTCGTAACATACGTGGAAGAGGGGATTTTACAGGGACAGCAAATCAATGTCGCTTATTGCAATAATGAGCCACGGTAAGTATGTTGCGTGATTTTAGAAAGAACATTTCCTATAATTGTTGGAGGTCTTGTTTCACAATGTACATGGAAGAGGGGATTTTACAGGTGTAAACCGTTTCCTCCACTCTTCTCTTCCTCAAACCACTTCCCCCCCCCCCCCCCCCCCACCCCCCCTAGAGTGCAGGGTTGAAGTGAACATGACATCTTAAAATAAACTCATCCACAAGACTCCACAGTGGGGTCACAATGCTGAGGGCGATCTCCTTCCAGGTTGTGTATACACACAGAGGTGCATCATGTTCCAGTGAAAGAAGCCAGTCCAAGGCAAGTCTAGTGTGATCAGGGTCGGTGAGAAGGATGGAGAGGAAGAAGAGAAGCCTTCACAGGCATCCAAGGCAAGTCTAGTGTGATCAGGGTCGGTGAAAAGGATGGAGAGGAAGAAGGAGAAGCCTTCACTAACAAGCTGCTGATGAAACCGCTGTGCATGCACAGACAATGTGATTACCGCCTCTCCCTTACCCACACAAACAGGGTTGTCAACGAACAATGCAGTTACGTTAAACATCGTCTGTGATGCAAGTGTGTTGGGCAGACTGGGTGTTTGGTATACCTGATGAAGCCACAAGTTGTGTCCTATGTATTTCTGAAAGACAGCGTTGAAGTTGTTACAGTGACAGTTTGCAGAATGTCCAGAACCTGCTTTGAAGTTTTGACTGGAGTAGTGTGTGTGGCCGTGAAGATAGACATGTTTAGAAATCGGTTGGAGATGGATAGGTGTTGTTTTTGTCTCTAGAATATGTGCTTGGGGTTTATATGTGAAACGCACTGTTCAAACAAAACAATAGAAAGCCCGCAGAAAGTAGTGGATTCCTATTTTGTTCTGTTCTGTTTATTTGATGAAACTTGAGTGTCATTGTGGCGCGGAATGAGTCCTGTAGAGTCGGTGTGTTTGTGTTTGTGT
Source organism: Conus ventricosus (assembly GCA_018398815.1). Lineage (NCBI taxonomy): Eukaryota > Metazoa > Mollusca > Gastropoda > Neogastropoda > Conidae > Conus > Conus ventricosus. Next base: position 74,311,041 of record CM031613.1, on the reverse strand, counting down.
CAGTGTTCCTCATGATGATGTGATCAGTTCAACACATTGTACAGCTAGTTGTCACCAGCCAGTTGGACTTGTACCGGCACGCTAGAAATGCTGAATTATTCTTTCATTCCCTTTCTGAAGGTTAGTTATATACCACCACCAGGGTCTTGTTTAGTGTGTATACAATACGTTTGAAAGAATCCCACCATTTTTATTGCAATATACTGGAGGCATTTCTTTGTTGCTGATCCTCACTGCACTGAATGATCGGGAGAGGGGGGGGGGGGGGGGGGGGGGGGGGGGGGGTTGCTGGTTAGTGTACTGTGGACATCAATTGCTGAGAGACAGGTTGTGTGTATGTGTGTGTGTAAGCTTGTGTATGTCAGTGTGTGTGAGCTTGTGTATGTAAGTGTGTGTGTATGTCAGTGTGTGTGAGTGTGTATATGTGTGTGTGTATGTGTGACAGAGAGAGAGAGAGAGAATCAAAGTCATTGTGAAAGCAACAATTAACAATTCCTATTTGACATGTTAACAAATGAAGTATATAATGAATGGATCAAATACCATTGCTAAGCCTTGTGTAGAGCTGAAGGCCTGCATGTCCCAGTTGTAGCGGTTGCTTTAGGTGTTGGTAGGTCACCACTCCACTGTTGTGTGCAATTTGGCTGCTCCTGTCTGTCGTCATCATGGAGGTTTTCCCTCTTCTCCCTCTCTACCAGAACCATACCCCTCCCCCCACCCACCCCCACCTCCCTCCACCTCTTGCTTCTTTCTCCATACTGACCCTCCCGTCCACCATGTTCTCCACCTCTTGCTTCTTTCTCCATACTGACCCTCCCGTCCACCATGTTCTCCACCTCTTGCTTCTTTCTCCATACTGACCCTCCCGTCCACCATGTTCTCCACCTCTTGCTTCTTTCTCCATACTGACCCTCCCGTCCACCATGTTCTCCAGCTGTTGTTTCATGTATCCCTCCCCTGCCCCTTTTCCAGCCTCAGTTATATTGCAGGGTTTGTCATCCCATATATTGCATGTGTCAGGACACTTTTGGGAGTTGCATATCCTGTTGTGCCATTAGCCCTATTCCCAGAGTATTTCATTTGGAAAGTTGAGAGGCATGACCCAGATGAATCGCACGTGAACTCTCTCTCTCTCCTCTCTCTCTCTCTCTCCCTCCCTCCCTCCCATCTATAAGCATAAGCTATTATAGGCGAGAGTATGACAGGAGGGCTAGACAGAGAGAGAGAGAGTGGAGAAACAAAGAGAGAGAGGTGGGGGGGGGGGGCAAAGAGAGAGAGAGAGAGAGAGGTGGGGGACAAAGAGAGATGGGGGACAAAGAGAGAGAGGTGGGGGGACAAAGAGAGAGAGGTGGGGGACACAATTATTTTGGCTTGCTGCTCTGCTAACTTGTCAGCTTTCAGACTCCTTCCCCCCCCCCCCCCCCCCCACCCCCCCTCCCTCCCCAATTACAACCTGACAAAGAAGAGTGTTGGTGATCAGAATTCGGCCAGTGTTTTTATCAGTGAGTTGTCCATCCTTCTACATCCTCCCAATGTGTCGTCCAGTTACAATCATGTGGCCAGTCCACTTGGTTCCAGCGTGTTTAGCACCTGCCAATTACCGCACAACATGCACAGCACCCCCCTCCCCCCTCTCCCCCACACCAGCCCCATCCCAACCCCAGTCACTTTTTGTTCCAGTCTGCTAACAGTCACCAGCCCCCAGCGCAGTGCCAGCGAACCCCAGTTACTCATCACATTGATCCTGTGTTTGCTAATACATACCAGCAACAGCATGAAGGTAGAAAACTCCCAATTTGTAATCACTGGTTTTGATCGTGTTCACGCGTTGCAACCACAGCCCAGTCTTGGCAGGCGAAACCCCTGGTGTGAAATTACTGTGAGGTCATCTTTGTCACACCAATTGCAAAGTGAGACGACTGTAGGTGGAAATCTAAACAAATATGAAAAAATTATTGATAAATCTCCGCCCCAAAACTGTTGACAAACGAATCACAAGACAAAATGTGACGCGTTTCGACCTCTTAGGTCTTCTTCAGGCAAGACAGGACACTCAGGACAACCAAAATGAACAAGCAATCACTCGCCTTCATCCAATTCAGTTTTCATTCAATGCCCATCGCGCCGAACTGGATGAAGATAAGTGATTGCTCGTTCATTTTCGTTGTCCAGAGTGTTGTGTATCCTGCCCAAGAGGTCAAGACCTAAGAGGTCGAAGCGCATCGTGGTTTGTCCTGTGATTCGTATCTCAAAGTTTTTTTTAGGGTGGAGCTTTGTCAATGATTTTTCAGATCTGTTCACAGCAGTCGACCACAGCATAATGTGTGTGAACCCCCTGTTGTAAGTCACTTAGTTCCACAAAATCAGCACCAGGCAACCGCAATACAATTGCATGCAATCTCTGGTAGTGATCACTTGGTTCAAGTCCCTTAACTCCAGCCAACAACAGCACAGCATGTAGTGAGGTGTGGTCAGGTCAGGCTTGGTGTGTCTGATGTCTGGTGCTGATGTCGGTGCTGTGCTGTGTCAGACCGTACAACTAATGACCACTTGGCTGGCACTGGTAGGGCAAGTTGTCAATGATGACACATCGCTGAGGCACACTGTCGGAGCTTTGTTCGTCCCTTTTTGGCAGGGGAGGTGGGGGGGGGGGGGGGGGGGGGGGGGGGGGGGTTGGGGGGTTAAAGAAATTGTTGGAGATTCCTTCTTGCTCAAGCTGTCATTGTCACTGCTTTGTGCATTGAACTGTTTATAAAAAAAAAAAAAAGAAAAAAAGAAAGTAATGTTATGCTTCCAATAGTTTGTTCCAAGGGTTGAACTTGTGGAGGATAATTGATCATGTAAACTAACCATACCCCAGCTATTTAGAGCTTTCTGTACACACACACACTGTTGCAGATGTCTCTGGTTAAGAATTGTACCTGGGCTCTGCCAACTTTTTTTTTTTTTTTTTTTTAACCTTTTGCCTGAAGCAGTGTGACAACCCTGATATTAAGGCCCTTTGTTGTGGGCTGGCTATAAGCAACATGACCTTACCTGACCTTACCTTGCCTGAACCAGTTGATGTTGATGACAGGAGGCAGTGAAGTGAGGTTGGTGATGATGGGGATCAGTCCTGTTGTGATGAGTTGTTATAGTCTTCTTTGTCCATGTATTAACCCACTGTGTGTGTGTGTGTACCTGTGTGTGTGTACCTGTGTGTGTGTCTGTGTGTGTGTCTGTGTAGGTAGGTAGCAGGTGTATTGAATCTCTTCGCTGTCCGCTTCTCCCCTTGCCTTCCTTCTGACACCTGAGTGGACTTTCAGTTGTCGGGACTGGGGGTGGGAGGGGGGGGAGGGGGGGGGGGGGGGGGCATAGAGTGTGATGCCCATTGGCTGTATATGTATACACATGTATATCCATGTGAGTTTGTGGCTAGACGGGTGGACTTGTAGATACTTGTACACATGCAAGTCAACGAGTTTGTCCGCGTGCATATGCTTTTTTTTTCTTTTGTTCTTTAAGTGTGTGTGCATCCAAAGCTTTCTGTGGACGAGGCTAGAGGACCTCCTCACCCCTGTGCAGCACTGTGCACAAAATGATTGGCTATATTTGATGAACTGATGTTTTGTTTGTTTGTTTTTGATTTAAGTTTATGTTGATCATAAAAACGGACAATGTCACAGTGTTTTGAAGCTATGTGTACATAACGAAAACCAGACCACGCTCTTTTCTCTCTCTCTCTCAAGATCTATTTCTTTGTTGATTGATTTGTTTATGTCTTGAGCGCATTTATGTAGGAGAGGTTGAGTGGGGAGGGTAGAAGGGGTTGGAGCGATTGCGTGGGGAACAAAATGGAACATCTCGTGTGTGTGTAGTGTGTGGGGGGGGGGGGGGGGCGGGGGGGGGGAATATATATTTTTATATATATATTGTATACATATATGTTTTTTTTGTTTATCCCAATGACTTAAGTGAGTAGCATACCTGCATTGTATAGTCAGTGTGTAGCGGCATATGTTCACTGTTTTCCCGCCACGTGTCGATGGATGTGGTTGCTAGCTGATTTATGAGGCTTTGGTCACCCACCCTGTGTCAGGATCTTCTTAAAACAGGCGCTCCGTCTGCTAGGTTTGAACTGCCATTCTCATCTGCGCGCAAAAGGGTCGTTGTGATGTGGGTTTTTTTTTTTTTTGTTTTTCTGGTTTTGTGTGGTTTGGTTGGTTGTTTTTTCTTTCTTCCACTGTGGCGTTTGTAGCACCCTAAACCAGCACATTGCCATTCTGTGTGAATGTTTGGTGGTTTTCTTGATGATTGGCCCGTCTAACAGGCAGGTCAGGTCTCCACCCGCTGCCTGGCTATTTAAGGTATTTTTATGGCCACCATTTAGGTTTACTTTTTGGGGTTTTTTTTTCCTTTTTGATATTGTGGATTTTTAAAAAAAATACCAAAAAAAACCGTTCAGGTGTGTATGGGTGGCAGCCAAGCTTGGCCTGTTTTTATACACCTTCGGGATGTTGGACGCTTGGTTTGTAGGTTATATATAGAGTAGTGGTGGAAATAGCTAGGTTGTTTTGGGTTGTGTGGTTTTTGGTTTTTTTTTCCGTTTTTTTTCCCCGTCATCTGAACAGGTCTTTGCATTCACATCTTGGACCACAAGCCTGTTTTTTTTGTTTTGCTTTGTTTCTTTTTCTAATTTGCATATCAGCTTTTCAAAAAGGGGACTTTTAACCGTGACGTACACATGCGTACTGGAGACAAGGTCTGTTCCTCATGTGGAGGTGATGGGCATATTCATGGGGCCTGGGACATATTAACATTTTCTTATTTTATCGTATGTGCCAGTGGTGTGGGTGAAGAAGAAAATCCAATCCTATCACACTTTTCAGCTCTCTTCGTTTTAAGGTGGGAAAAGATTAGGTATACAAATTTCTGGTGTGTTTAAAGAGTTGATTGAATTATGGGGGGGGGGGGGGGGGGGGGGGGGGTTTCCTTTTTTTTTTTTTTTTTTTTTTTTTTTTTTTTTTTTAATGATTTGCTGAGTTGACTTCTGCTTGGTGACAGCCCAGTTAAGGCCTCTGCGAAGTGCGGATGGGCTGTATATATCAAGCAATTTCACCATCACCTGTCAGTCCGACCAGATATTATATCGAAGAGGGGGAATCTGGCTGACTTTAATGTATTAAAAATGATCATTGGATCTGAATAAGCCTCACACAATGTCTCGCCCAGAGTGAATGAGAGCATGTCTGCTTTTGTTCTGTGTGTGTGTGTTGTGTTTGTGTGTGTGTGTGTTTTGTGAGTTGTGTGTGTGGTGTGTGTGTGGTGGTGTGATTCTATTGGTCGTGTGTGTGTGATTCAAAAATGTGTGTGGGTGTGTGTGTGATTCAAAATTGTGTGTGTGTGTGTGCTGATCATTGTTTTTAAGGAAACAAAAAAGAGGGGAAAAACCCAACGTTATTCCCATCGTCACCAAACATAACAATTGTAAAGAATTTGTTACCCCTACACCCCCCTCTCCCCCCCACGATGGACTGATGGAAGTATATCCCCCCCCCCCCCCCCCCCCCCCCCAACCCCCACCCCTACCTACCCCTCCACACCCTGCTTCCCTGCTTCCATCGTACTCATGCTGTGTCACCACCCCAACCTCCACCACCCACCACCACCTTCATACCTCGGCCTCCTCCCCCCCCCCCCCCCCCACCCCACCCCCCCCCCCAGGCTGCCCACTTTACCTCTACTACTAATACTACTACCTCACCTACAGTCTGGTGTCCGCCAGGCCTTCTGTTGTGCATACACTTGTTCGGCTGTCATCAGTTATTTTATTTATTTCCAATTCGTATGTGGGTTTCTCATGTCTACTGTTTATTCATTCGTTTGGTTTGTGTTTGGTTGTGTGTGTGTGTTCGTGTAGTGTGTCTGTGTGGTGTGTGTGTGTGTGTGTGAGTGTTTGTGTGTGTGTGTGTCGTGTGTTGAGTGTGTGTGTGTGTGTGTGTGCGTGTGTGTGTGTGTGTGTGTGTGTGTGTGTGTGTTGATGTGTGTGTTGCGTGTGGGTGCCTGTGCGCTGTAGTGTGTGTGTGTGTGTGTGTGTGTTTATGTTTTTTGTTGTTGTTGGTTTTTTGGGGTTTTTTTTTTTCATAAGGTCCATGTGGCAGGAGACGGAGGAGTAAAGTGGGCCTTGTTGTGTCACAGGCGGAGATGACACAGTGAGTTGCGGGCCAGGTGGTTTGTGGTGCCGCTGTGTTGGTGTGTTGGTCTGGCTGTTGGTTGGATGTGTCTGTGTGGTGAAGTCGGTGGAGGAGGTTGCTGTGTTGGCCGTGTTGTGTGTGTCGTGTGTGTGTGTGTGTGTGTGTGTGTGTGTGTTGTGTGTGTGTGATGTGTTTCAGTCTGTCTCTTGTCTTTTTGTCTGTTGGTCTCTGTCTGTCTTTGTTCCTGTGTGTGCTGTCTGTCTCTCTCACTCTGCTCCTCTTTCTTTCACTACTGTCTCTATGTCTCCCTCTCTCTCTCTCTACTCTATCCTCTCTCTCAATCTTATACACACGCACCACACACTTCACAAACATACCTTGCACACTCATTGCGCTCAAACACCACACACACACACAAACACACATCACACACACTCACCACACAATATGCTCGCATCAAGCGCGCATGCAACTACACTCATTACACATGATGTGTACTTCCATTCATGCTCACACCACACACCACACACACACACACACCACACACACCACAAAACAACTCCCTCATCTCTCCTCTCTCTCTCTCTCTCTCTTCTCTACTATCGCTCTCTCTTATACACAACACTCACACACACCACACACCCGTGCACACCTGGTGGCCGCACAACACACATACACACGCAGGTGTTCTTCCATACACGCTCTCTCTACACACACTCACACACGCACGGGAAATGCGCGGAAGCGCGCGCACGCACACACACACACAAACCACACTCACACAACCACACACACACACACACACATTCTTCAGAAATTTCTAGAAATGATTCAAAATGAAACGGGATCAGACATCTTGATGAAAAGTTTCTTGACACCAGCAGCTCGCCTGTTACCCCTCAAGTCCCCTGTCGAATGTCAGGTGCCATCCCTGTGGCCGCTGCCCTACAGTGTTCCATTGAGGAAATTCGTTCTGCTATCACATCTTGGGCAGTGCTTTGACTGCCTGTCCATTCGGCCCAGGACGACTCATCCAGTTGATTGAGGATACTGGCTGTTGATTGGTCAAGCTCTGACATTTCTCACCTCAACACCAGGAATGAAGTTACAGAGTGAGCACATTCCTAGCTCAATCCTGTCTATGCCTCTCATGATTGAGAGACACAGTGAACACTCATTCCTACTCTTAGTCTGTCGCGAGTGGACACAAGAAGAATGTTTGAGGTATTAATGAGTTACAGCGATCACAATTTCCTACCTCGATTCCTGTCTCCACCAGAATCATTGTCGGTAGTAAGATATCGTGAACAGATTCTACCTCAATTTCTGTCGCACCAAAAATGATTGTGGGTTTTGAGAGGAGACGGTGAACACATTCCTACCTCCTAATTCTGTCGCCACCAAAAATGAGCGGGGATTAGAATAAAGCGTGCACCAGTCCTACCTCAATTCTGTCTCCACCAGAATGATTGAGGTATAAGAGATACGGTGATCAACATTCCTACTAACACTACGGTCACCCACCAGAATGGATCAAAGGTACCGAGTTATACCTGGGAACTGCATTCTAACACACTGTTCACCACCAATTCATTTAAGTGGATAGTAAAATCTAACACTACACTGACACAAAATGATTTAGAGTATTAACACGAGCAGTCAAAAATGTCTAGTAATTGCCTATTTAAACAAATTAGGATTTCTCGGAATACTGTGAGCATTCTGAAATGGTCAGCAAAGCGATATTTAACACTAAATGGGTCCGTTAAAAATGATGGAAGCATGGATGGGCAGTGGGGGAAAAAATAAAACTCGAGATGTAGCATATCTTTAATATCCTCATTCCCAGTGATCAGCATTAAAAAAAAAAAAAATGTTCTCAAATTCTGTTGGCCTTCATGGCCCTGCTTCTTGGTGACCTCAATTTCGATGTTTCCTCTCCGCGTCTGGGGCCTTGGTTTGCTTCAGTCGGGGCCACCGGTGGTATCGCGAAGTCATGGGGGCGTCGCTGGACGGACGTGGTGGCGCCCTCCGGAGGGTAGAGCTCACTCACGCCGGCTTCTCGACTTCAGCAATTTTGTCGTCTGTAGGGGGGCTTAGTTGGTGGGTGTCCTGCGTTATATGTTAGATCGAACAGGCGCCTTGAACACCACCGTAGTGACTCGCTGCAGTGCAGTTTCTCCTATGGTGGGTGGCCTCTTGAAGACTTTGTCTCTGACTGCTCCTGTGGATGCTGGTGCCGGGGCTGCGGCGGGGCCAGCGGGCTATGGCTGTGGACGGGGTGTAGGAATGAGCGGCGTGGGTTGCAACTGACTCTGAGGTGGCGCAGAGTCAGAGGATTGGGACAGCAAAAAAAGCATAAACAAAAAAAACACGAGACTGGCACCACAGGAGGATTGAAGCCGTAAGATGGTTTAGGAGCAAATACACTATCCACACGGACTGATGCTCAAGATGGACGACGAACTGGAAACGCCACCTAAGCACCACGATTCTCATAACTCCATGAAGGCAGAAGAATGTGGAGATATACCCACACTCACGTCAACTCAACCAACCATCCAACCCGGCTAGCGGGCTTGGAGTGGGGTACGACTCTCCTCTGAAAGCCGAATTTTGCTTGTTAAGTTTCAGCCCTGGGGTGGTTTCTATGCCTGAATCGGGTAGTAGGAGTTTAGATTGCGTTAGGTAGTCTGCAACTGCACGCCTTAAACGCTTAAAATGGATCATCTGAGAGAAGGAGAGATTGATTGATAAATGGATTGATTGATCTTTAATACGCGAGGATAAAGATTTAAGGACAAAACCTGGGTCTTACAATCTGTACTTGTCATGAGAGAGGGAATTTGATTGTTAGATCTTTAATACTTCAGGAGCGTAGAGTTGCTCCAGTGTACTGGCTGGCTAATGCTGTGACTGTGTACCTGGAGTTGGTTGACGTTGGTGTACACGACAAAAAGCAAGAGAAGAGCACAGCATCTTGCCGTGTGAATAATCTCAGATCTAATTCCAACTCTTATTGGTCTCATCTTCTTCATCACATTGGCCATTACAGGATGGATCTTGTACTTGTCTGAAATCCCACCCACCACCCCACCCCTCCCCCCCCCCCCCCCCACCCCCCCCACCCCCCCCCCCCCCCCCCCCCCCCCCCCCCCCCCCCCCCCCCCCCCCCCCCCCCCCCCCCCCCCTCCCCCCCCTCCCCCCCCCCCCCAAAAAAAAATTTATTGTATCATGCATGCACAGTATTTCCGCAATGATTGGTTCATGTGGAGTTTGAGTTATCGTATATTTTCTATTTGTACACTCAGAAAGGAAACGGGGGAACATGCGTATATCATATAATTTTTCAAGGAAATCATTGTAGCAGGATTGTGAGGTTTCTTTCTTCTTCTTCTTCTAAAAAAAAATTTCTTTTCTTCATTTTTTCTCTTTATTTTGAAACAGCTCGAATTTGGATGATAGACTGAGAAGATGAGAGAGAGACGACGCAGAACGGGACATCAACGTCATGCTACTTCACATAGTCTCGACGGCTGAAGACGCAAATGCTCGTAGCGTCACTGGAAAAGACACTTGACCCAGTTTGTCTTTGTTTACCCATGGTGTGTGTGAGTGTTGGTGTCCGTGAGGAGAAAGACGTAATCGTTCGTAAGCTTACTGGCACGTCGTGATAACAGCCACCGGCCTTTGAGCAAAAGCAGAATCAGACAGACAGGCAGATAAGAGCGCGTAACTCCGCTGGGGTCGACAGGATCCTGGATCTGCACTTTAAAATGCGGATCTGCGTCACGGATCGGCACCACAGTTTGAAAGATCCTTCTTCAGATCGCATTCCATCTTTGCACCAGTTTTTTTTTTTTTGTTTGTTTCTTTTGTTTTGATTTTTTAAAATCAGTTTTTGCAGGGCTTTGTTGTTGTTTGTTTGCTATTTACACACACACACACACACACACACAAGAATAGATGGAAACCAAAAAAAAAAAAAAAAAAGAAAGAAGGAAATTACCAACTTCCAGAAGAGTGGGGAAGCTGTTTCGCTCTGAAACGGTCAGAGAACTAATAAATACCAATCCTGACTCACCCCGCCTCAACAAAGTTTCGGGCGGTTTGAGTCAGGAATTGGTATTTATTAGTTCTCTCCTAGTAAACCCTACAAACATGCATACTGTGTAGGATTATGCTGATTTTAGCTCAACCGTTAGGGCACACACAAAAGCTACAAGCCGTATAATCCAGTACACGTTCTTTTCAATAACCCAACAAAATAATGGCAGCACGCTACAAACATATATATTGTAGATAAATAAAAATACAATTTTTTTAACATAAAAGAGCAAAAAACCCCCCTCCCTGAGCATGGCCGACTGTTAATTTAATTTTAATTTGCAGGCGTCACTTTGTGTCGGCCATGCTTTCAGGGGGGAAACCCAGGAGTATGTTTGCCCTGGGATTTTTTGGGTGGTGGCGGCTGGCCTCTGGTCTGGAATGGCTGGCACCGGCCTGAATGATCTGGATGGGGTGAACTTGGCCCCCACGACTCTGGTTACACTCGAAACTCGAAACCATGTGACCAACTTATGAGGGAAGCCCAGCCCTGAACTCAGCAACTCCAAACTCCGAAAGTGTGACGCCTGCGGTGGCCAACCGACCACCAATAGCGAGCAGTTGAATTCTTATATTTAAGCTTACTTTTGGTGGTGGTGCAATCCGCGTGTACAGGGAGACCACTCCATTACTACTTTTCGTGATGCAATCAATAAAGCTGCGTGTATGAGAGAGCGACCTCCAGACAGGTGGCCGTTGTGCGCGGCGCGAATGCTGCGTGTGTTCTGTTTAGCAGGCACACACTGTTACCCAGCTGCGGGGCACACACTGTCACCCAGCGCGACAAAACACAGGGCTCACACAGAATGAGACGCAGCCAAGTTCACAATAGGCCACTGAAAGTATGGTCGAGAACTCGTTCTAACATCCCCAAGACTAGTTACAGCGCTTATTTCCCTTGGACCGTTTCATGGAAAGTGTAGGAATTTTTTATGTTCCCGTTGTGTGGTCGTGGGTAACACGGCGTGTACTGCTGTCTGTCCGTTACCCGGACTTGGGCGACTCGCCTCAAGGGAGAGAAATCCTGTTACCCACATTTGTACGACTCAGCTGGTAAAGGTTAACTAAGTTGCCTCAAGTTCTTAGTTAAGTTCTTGATCAAGTCGCCTCAAGTTCTTTAATTAAGTTTTTAATCAAGTCACCTCAAAGTTCTTAATAAGTTCTTGATCAAGTCGCCTCAAGTTCTTTAATTAAGTTTTTAATCAAGTCACCTCAAGTTCTTAATAAGTTCTTGATCAAGTCGCCTTAAGTCACCCTAAGTTCTTAACTTAAGTTATCCTCTAAGTACAACCAAGTTCTTATTCAAGTTAACTTATAATTATTTATTAAGTTCTTAAAGTATTATTGCATCTGAAATGGATCAAAATGATCTTTTGTTGGCGGTTCTGGCTTGCTTTTTTGTTCATCTTCTATATTTAGTGGTTGAGATTGGTCGGGCTATTTTGGGTTTTGTTGTCTTTGTTTATATATTTTATAACCGTAATAACCACCCCCAACAGCAATGCCGCCAAAAATGACAATTGCTTTAAGAAAATATGAAGACTTTGGCGGTGTAGGCAACCCTGTTGTTGTAGGCCTCGAATCAACTTGTTCTGACGTTTTTTATAGCCGGCATTGAAACAACTGGCACTTTTTCATTCTGTGATTGTAACATTAATTTTTTTTGTTTGTTCCACTCTGCTAATTTTTTCCCTGCTTTAACCCGTCCAGGATGAGGATTTTTACTCACTTTCTCCACCTGATTCAATGTTTTCTGATTCTGGTTCTGCTGATTTTCTAGCTCGGTCATTTTGAAGGGAAATAAAATCTATATGATTAAAAGTAATTAATCCCATGATTAATGGCGACAGTAATGTTCCAAATCTGTAATATAGATCACATCCTAGAGACTCTAATGACTTTGTTAAAACTGGATCCTGCGTTAAATCATACATAAAATCTTGTTCAGAATCAATGGGGGCAAATCTACTGACTAGTTTAGTGTACAAACTAAGAACCGTTTGCCCGACACTTTTTACCATTCTTGATCCTAGTTGCGCTTCATACCTGTTATGATACTTTATAATGTCTTGTGGTGACATCTGTTGAATCTGTTCTATGCTGAATTCATTGCCGAGGAACTGTTTTGTTTTTCCACATGCTGCCAAAGAATACAACCTCTCCTTTTGGGGCATAACAGCTTGGTCATCAACTTCTTCATTTGTAAGTCCAAGACGGATTAGGTCGCTCTGTAGCTGTAGTAGATCATCGCTGTTCATGTTTTTTATTAATTATAATTATTTTGTTTTTAAAAATGAGCGCCGAAAAGACTGTTACCAATCTTGTTTACCATTCTGCTGTTATTGGCAGTCTAAGTATAGGATACACAATGCTTGGTAAAAGCCTGTTAAAAATAAAACCGGCTGATCTTGGCAAACTAGACTTTGAAGACTCAGCAAAGCTAATTGCTATCATTGCAGCTTCGTTTGCTACGAAAGATTTTCTAGTTAAGCAAGGAATAATTCCAGACAGTATCAATATGTAAAATTAAAAAAATACATTTATAAAAATGGCTTCACTCGTAATGATGATAGGTGGCGCAGTAGTGAATGCGCTTGCTTTTAGCGGAAGTAATTACGCATTTAGTAAACTGCGGGATGACGGCGAGAGAAAAAGCCATAACAAAGCTATGGAGCAACTAGCAGCTGCACAGGATCGCTATGAAAAGCAGAGAATTGAGCAGTTAGATTTCATTAACGACAAACTGAAAAAACAGGGACATGCAGCTTACACATTTAAAGACGTTGACCAGGCAATAAAAGAATATTATCTTGTAACAGGCAAACCAATCGAGACATTGCCCCCGCCAAAATTTAGTGACTTTTATCAGCCATCAGAAAAACAAAAGATGCAAGAAATCGTGTTTATCATCTTTGGTATGACCGTCGTGTATTTTGTTGCGCATAATATTGGCTGAATAAAAATGAACAAAATCTATTATTCGCCCAAAGGATATTGGAAGGGGATAACAGCAATAAAAAAGCTAAGCCAAGCAGCGGGAGTCAGCGAACAAACAGCAAAGGAATGGTTATCTAAACAAGCGATTTGGCAAATTTATTTACCTGCCCCTAGACGAATACAGAGACCACACTTTGTGAATACAATACGAACGACACCCATCAAATGGACCTTCTATATTTACCCCATGATACGATTAGACGAAAAAGATTTAAGTACACACTCACAGTCATTGACATAGCTTCAAGATACAAAGATGCAGAACCATTAACACAAAAGAGTGCTTCTGCTGTTGCTGTTGCCATACAACTAATATACCAACGAGGCCCGCTAACTTATCCTCGCATGATTCAAGTCGATGATGGAAAAGAATTTAAAGGGCGAGTGAATCAATTATTGTTAAAACATAGAGTTACCATTAAAAGAGGCATTCCAGGAGTTCACAGATCACAGGCTTTAGTTGAAAACTTTAACAAACAGTTATCTGAAAGACTTTTTTCCTACCAGTATCACAGAGAGCTGATTGACAATTCTCGCAACACAGAATGGGTTAGAAGACTGCCCTCAGTTTTGCGCGCAATGAATAATGAAGAATTTAAAGGGCTAAAACCAGTACAAGCAATCAAAAGAAAAACAACAGATGTTGTTGAAGGAGAGGCTTCATCCGGCAAACTATTACCATTTGGTTTAAAAGTAAGGTACCTTTATTTACTGGAGGAAGCAGAAGGGGACACTCGCATCAGGGCAACCGATCCAGTTTGGAGTGTTGATCCATATGAAATAAAAGAATTGTAAAAATGAATCCGCCCGTGTATTATTTACGAGAAACTGACACAACAAAACAACTAGCTCCTCAAAGATCTTTTGTGAAGGAAGAACTGCAGATAATCCCACCAGACACAGTTCCAGTTGCTTAATTAATTTACAGAAATATATTTGTGTCTAAAATGGAAGCGCAGAATGAAACAAGAATGATAAAGGAAGAGACCTTGAAAATGTTACAAGAATCATTTGAAAAAAATTCTGCTGTTAGACATATATTTATGAGGATTAATCAATACATGCTAAAACATCCAGATCACCTACAACCTAAAATCCCTAATTTTGATTGGGGGAAAGAATATCTTGAAATAATAAAAAAAATTCGAGCACATCAAGCTGAATTGGATGAAGATATGATTGAGCTTATAATAAAAGTTGATGAAAAATATAAACCCCTCGGTGAAGCCCTCAGTGAAGAAGAAATATAATTATGCTGTTCTCCAGTGCCCAATTGCATATGAAAACTCTGGATTAACAAATACTCGTTTAGTGTTTGTTCTATCTAATGACTTCTTTGTTACAACAGTTGTGTTGATCTCATGTAGATTAAATCGCAGTTTTACGTTGTCATGATGAAAAGTATGTTTATTGAACAATGCTTCTTTGTAGTTGTCATGCGATATGTTTGACTGCACAACGCTGCGAGATATTCCTTTTGCTTTCTTAATGGTTTTCTCCTGGCTCGAAATACTGTACATTTTTTACCTTAAACCAATAAACTCCTTAATCACCCCTCCTGATAATTCATCCTTCATCTTTCCTAAAACCTTCTTGTTAACGGATGAATGTAAAGGCGACTCTTTAGGGTAATCAGATGTATCATACCATCCTGCATGCCCTTTAGCTACTTCTAATTCCATGCCTTTATAGATGTCTTCAGTAGGGATATCTATAACAAAACTATCTGTATCTGTGTAAAGTACTCTGGACTCTGGATACAAGGGCTTAAAGTAGTCATAAAGAAATTCTAACATCAAAAGCTTTGATAATTCTAAAACAGTAAACCAATAAAAACGGGTTTGTCCAATTTGACTTTCTTTTTTTTCATCATTATGCCAAAAAGCTGATCATGAAATCTTCTAAAGTCCTGATAATTTGGTTTTGAAGTCAGCTTAATTGCCTCGTTCTCTTTGGTGACCAATCTGACATCTTTGCGCTTGTGCGGATTTTCCATAGTCTTTCCGAAACAGCTGTTGTTCATCAGCTTGAAAAAGTCTTTTTCTGAAGCATCTGGGGATTTAGTTCTAAGATCAGTGTTCTTCATGATGTATGGTTTCATGAACTGTTCTTGATCAAAAGCAATTATACGATGAACTGCTCTCAACTTTAAACCATGTCTTAAATAAAATTGTAGAAGTCTGTAATGACAGACATAATTTTTTTTGCCACGAAGATTAGGCACAAGTTTAGGCGGCTCTCTTGGATTTATCTTTAGACTTTCTGCTGCTAATGGATAGTCATTATGTAGGTCATGGAGTTCCTGAGGATATTCTAAGTCAACTTCTAGAATGTATCCACGCTGTTGATCGGGCGTTAAACTGCTCAACCACTTTAATGCTCTTTGCACATTATTTGTGCCGCCGCCTTTGTACATTTCAAAGTTGCGTAGTGGAAGTGATTGCGCCATAGCCCATCCATACAGATTGTTTGCATCTAAATACATGAGATAGTTAGACCTTTTACTTGGGTCATAGTCGTCCAAGTATTTGTTGTTTGCTTTACAGTAATGATGCGACGCCATACTAATTCCTCCACGCAATCCGTTTTCAATCATCTGAATCATTGGTAAATCTGACAATAAATCAATCTGTACTCCAGTAAACTTTAAGAAAGCATCCCAGCTCATCCCAGGCGCAGAAATGTAATGCGCGGGATCCAGGCTATAATGTTTCATGCAGGTCTTTCTGTAATTTTCAAAAATGTCCGCCAACAAACATGTATCAGCCATCAAGTAGGAGTCATGATAGTCTCCCATTGTTTTACAGTCTAACTTCTGCCACGCATCTTGGGCATGCTGGTAATCAGAATCACTGATGTCCTTTCCTCTAAGACTAGAAAAGAACGCGCCTTTAGGTGGAAGTGTATCTTCGTCAAACCTTTCCCAACTGTTCATGTACTCGTAAGGGTAAACGCCCTTTCTAACAAGAGTTGAGTCAAAATATTCTTCTGTTATTGGGCAGGACTTTAAGGACATAGCCAACGCCTCTAATGATCCCATCAGGTGTTGCATAGAGTCATAAAAAGACATGTTATTTAAAGTGAAACACATGTACTTTTCTGATGACTATGCAATGCATGACACCCTGAAGGCACTGGTTACTGCTTGCAATATAAGATGAGAGTCGTAACCTCGCAAGTTATGAAAGAAGATGGGCAGCTTCCATGTCTTAGGACCAAACTTTAGTTGAAGATTGCATTTACTGTGTGCTGCGCCTCTGAACTTTCCGCTAATGTGATCATGGTCTCTTACTGTTGGATTCTCTGCGTCTGATGAGAGGCCTAAACCGCAAATCCAACAATGTGTGGCTGAGTCATACTGTTGTTGGTCTTCAGACGACATTATGATTTCAGATAAATTCAGATTATTAGAACAGGCGTTACGCAATTGCTGCATGCGTTCTAAGAAGTATTCTGCAGCATTAGGTCCTCTATATAATTCTGGTTTTGAATGAACGCCATCCGACCTGACAATAATGAAGGCAAATGAACAAATCTGATGATTACTCATTAAGACTGATTTTCGAAGTTTTTGTGGCGCTGGCCCTTCATAAGGAACAATAAGCGACTCGAAGTCTGCGTAAACTACGTATGGACTAGTTTGCAGTTTTTTCCAGTTATTAAAACTAACTTTACTGCCTTCTCTCGGCGTAATTAGTTCTGTATTACAGTTAACTGGGCTGATACAATGTTTCTTATGCTCACTCGCGGCTTTAACGGATGGAATTCTTGTTAAACATTTCTACAGAATTCTTGTTTGTGCCCATCTTTTGAAGTATGCTGCATTAGTTTACTCATTGTGCGTATCAATGTGTAATGTGGTAGCCCTGTTGGTGAAAACATTAGGAGTAAGTCCACATGACTTTTAGCTGGATCGCCAATTGATGGACTGTTTTTGGACACTCTAATAGGCAGTAGATTTGTTTCCTCATCCCATGTGTAGATATTAACAGTTATTGGTTTGTTTTGTTCTTCAAACTGATCAATGTGATCCACGCTAACAGGAAAGGATATTCCACTAAAGTTAAGATCATTGCTGTAAGGCCGATAGTTAGACACTCTCTCTGCGTTTTTGCGGACGTAATGCAGCCTTGCAAGAACACACCACATAAAACATTTGTTGTCTGAATTCTTTATGTTTAGAACTGCTCTTTTTGCGACTAATGCTGGGGGCAGCGGAATGTAAGCCTTGCTACAATCGGTGCATACTTAGCCTGTTTTAATCTGATCTCTAAGACTTCTCCCTCTGACCAACCAGAGCCTCTCATTTTGGCTTCTTCAGCGGCCACATCAAACTGTGTAAGCAGTTCGTCTGCCCAACCGGGTGTTAAGTCATTATGAGAAAGAATAACCTGTTGTTGAGTCGAGACCCAGACTTCTAGATTTTCTTCATTTATTGTTACATAGTCGATTAAAACAGCTAACATTACTTTAACTGGCGGGTCAATTGTTAGTTTACCTGGAACTTGAGAAATAGCATGAACAACGCTTGCCTGTACGTTTGTTGGATCAATGACTTCTAGATCAATATCATTTAAAGCTTTTGACAAACGCTCTCCCTTAAGCATTCCTTCAAACAATTCGTCTTGTCCTTCATATATCTCAGCCATGTTGAGTTTCTTTTCTAACTCAAAATATTTATTTAAATTAAAAAAAAAAATTAATCAGAATCAATATCAACGGTCTTTTTGTGCTTGGACTCATAAACTAAAGTATAAACGCCCTTTGATGTTGTTACTGTGAGCTGTTTAGAACAGAGTTTAATGTTTCGTTTACTTTTTTTAAACATTCCTTTTTTATCTGCTCGGGGTCTGGCTGTTGAGAAAAACTTGCCCTTGCCTTTTTTTGAAGATCAAACTTTTGTCTTTTATAGTCATCAAAATCGGCCTGTAAACGACTAAATTCTTCATCCGTGATGTTTGAGTCAGCTAGCGCTGTATTTATTGTCAGTTTGAACGAGCTAAGTTTAGCTGTTATTAGTTGAACCATAGCTGTGTGCTTTTGGAGTTTAGTTTTTAATTTTTTGCCTGCAGCACTTACAGCTAATGAACACAGGCCGAGAGTTAAAGATAAACCGGCTAGAGGTAAAGCTGCGGGTGCACCTACGCCTGTTGCTAAGAGGCCTACACTCGTTCCTGCTGATAGTGCACTTATAGTTGATGTTCCAGTATTAACATATGTAACAGCATTAAAGGCAGCAGAATACCTTCGTTTGGTTTTGCTGTATTTTGAAAGGTCCTGCTCTAGTTTTTGTTGCATTTGCGTAATGTTTGTTAATCTGAAGGTTTTTATGTTAGGGGTTTCTACTATCTCTTCTTTAGGCGGCTCTGGCGCTGTAGGCACATTTGGATAAACCTGAACAGACATGATTTTTTAAAAAATTAAAAAATAATTTAGCATTCTATATAATCAAATCTGTTATCTTGAATATTCAGCTGCGAATCATATATTAAAAACAAATGTGCATTAAGCGGTTTATCGTCATCTTTTTCTTTGTCAATTTGAATGTTTATTACTTCTCTAACAGTTCTCCCACTTCCATGCAACTGATTATCCTCTGTCGCCCTTAGGTCAATCCATAAGCCGTATTTTGTTGTTAAATAATCATCAAGCCTAACATCATGAAGGTGGAGGTCTTTAGACACAAGGTCTGCTGTTGAATTTCTATGCCTCCCGCCTCCGAACAATTTTCTTATTTCATCAAAATGCTGATAAGGTCTAAGCCCGCTAGCGTAGATTTGGTTAGGACTACCCTCAATTGTACATTGCACTTTCGTTATTTTAGGATTAAGAAACTTTTCGGTTTGTCTGTCAAATGGTTCTTCATCTTCGCACAGCAATAAAATGCCTTTAATTGATTTTGCTGAGACACTAAAACTGAAATTCCATATTGTGTCTGCCCTGCTTTTAGGGTGTGTAGAATGGTGATCCACTCTTTCGTAATATATTGCTAATTTTTCCTTATATTGATGCACAATCAACCTTGCTAAGTCAGGCTTGCTAACAATGTCAAACTCTAACGCGATGTCAGAAATACTGTACTTTGCTGCAGTGTCTTCTTTAGATTTAATAACCTGTTTGTATTCATTAAAAGTTAGTTCATATGACAATCTGTCTTTTAATGCTCCTTGAAAGTATGGCGCATGCGCACTTAACAACTCAAAATCCAAGGGGATGGAAAAGCGATTTCCATACGCATAATTTACAGCTACATACTTTTTGCCGTCTTTAGCATCTGCGGCGCCTATTCTGTGTTTTAGTGCTTCATTATTTTTGATTCCTTGAAACGCAAGATCAGCCCTTTCATTCTCGGTTAGCCATAGATCACAATAGGTTAAAAATATGTCTGCATTGTGTAAAGAAAATATTTCTTTCCCCTCAAGTTTTATAGAAATTTTCTTAACAATTGCCCGTCCCAGATTCTGGACAACTGTCCTGTTGGGGTCTGTTGAATCGAGTTTTATTTTGAAAGTAAGTCGCGCAGAGCCTGGCACAATCACTTCATTTGCTCCTAGGTCTGGAAATCTGACAGTAAGAATTTGATCCGCATCAATAGTAGATGGATTATTTGGAACAATAATATTCTGCTTATTTCCCTTCACCCCAAGGGGCTTTTGCAGGCTTCTATGCGGGTCAAGAATTGAACCATATGCTTGCGACATTTTTATAAAACAAAATAAAAAGTTAATTATTTAAAAACATGGCAGGCGTTGAAGGCGAAGAAGATTATGGTGCTTTTGATCCTGGAGACGACACGAGTGAAATGACTCCTTTGACACAGCATCGCTCAATGGTCTCAATGCGGCATGAATTAACAGAACCTCGCTCAGAGCTCTCAATACAGCGTGAATTAACAGAACGTCATGTTAGATCATTGTACCAAAATTTGGGCCTTGAACCTCCCGTAGTTTTAGACCCTAATGATTTTGACCGAGATGATGATGGCCATTTGTATGTGAAAACCGACCAGGGACAACGTGTTCAGCTTACAACTAAACGAGACCCATTAAAGTTTTTAGCCATAGGTACAATTAGACAAAAACTCCCTATGAGCGTACAAAATCGCCTTGGCATTGCTAAACCAAAATTAGATAAGGATGAAGCTGCTAAACTTCAAAACATACAACAAGAACTCCCAACAGATAGCCAAATGCAAAACATAGAACTTCAAGATTTAAGTCAAACAGCGGGTGAAATAAATCAAGCAATAGAAACCAGTTTTTCCGAAGAAACAGCATTAGAAACAATTAATGATTCTCCGCGACCCGTGCGAGAATTACTAGCCCTTGATCGTACTTTAAGAACCATCAAAGGCGAATTAACAAACAATTTAGCAAAACTAGGTGAACTAGATGAGCATATAAAAAGAGAAAAAGAAAAACTCGTTGAGGCTGATGACGCCAACTTAGGGCATGATATTAAAGAAAGAATAGAACAAAGACAAAAAGATCTTGAGCAAGAAAGATTAGCTAGACTAGAAGTGTTGAATACTAACCGAGAACAATTACAAACTCAAGTGAGCGAAATAAGAGAAACTACCCAAAGAATTTTATATGAAAACACAACGCTAGCAGAAAGAATAAAAACGCTGTTTAGAGTGCAAGGAGTCACATTAGCAAGCGTTATAACGGCCTTAGGATTTGCAATAAATACACTGGTGATGGCTATTACAGGCGGTGGCGGTGCTGGGCTAGTGCCTCCGCCGCCATCGCCTCCACCTGATAAATCATGGGTAAAAAAACAGCTCGATCATCTTGCGGGTTTATTAAAAAAATTAGCCAGTAAAGCTGTGAACGCTTTACCAGGTATATTAGGGGGTGTTGTTAGCTGGCTTTTGTCTACTGCGGGCAAAGTAGTTGGCTTTATGGCCGAGCACTTATGGACATTAGTTCTCTTAATAGTCGGGTTAATATTTAGTGATATGACTACGGTACTCACCAGTAGTTGGCTGAGGTGAAGATACTGTAATGGGGGGCCCCCCCTACCTGTGGAGACCTGATCTTGTCTGGAGTGCTGACCGTAGTCGTACGTCGTTTGTCTCGACCGTTGCAAGATGGCGCTCCCGCCTCCTGGACGTGGTGTCTGCTTACCAGAATCTACTACATATCCCCCTCTACAAGTTAATTGCCAGCCCAATGCAAATTTCCCACTAGTGACTGTTTGTGCTTGGAAAATGTAGTAATGGAACACTAACTTTAATAAACTTAAAAGGGGTTCAACAACTGACTCTTGGAACTAAACCCTTCCTTCCTTCACCATGAAACCACAACTGAAGACCCAATGTCCCTGGGTTGGAACTAAAATAATAACTATAATTAAACTACAACTTGAACAAATTGTGACAACTGATTGATGACTGTCTGTGACTTGGACCATTTACTAACATGACCTCAGACTGTTGAGCACAAAGTCTCTGAGGTGCCTAGGCAGATGTCGTTTACGGACAGGGCGCCAGACTGGTGGTGGACCCGATGCAGTCTCAGATGCCATAGCTGGGCTCTGGGGTGACCCTACAGCCGGGTCCTCCTGGAGAGTTGAGGAGGAAGGCGCTAACACTGCCCTCTCTGGTGTAAGAGTGTCCTGAGAGAATGGCTGTGGCCCCGTCTCTGTCTGCTCCGATGGGTTTCCAGATGCCGGAGTCACTGGTGAAGACACAGGGGTTAACAAGGAACTAGGTGACGCTTTCAGACTGATATCCTGCTCTGTACTATCAGATATATCTGTGACCCCCTGTCGTGGAAGTACGTGATCAGTATGTCGTTTCAGCATTTGACCACTCGACAACCCTACCACATATGATAATGGTCCTGTCAGCTTCCGAATCACTCCAGGCAGCCACTTTGGTCCGATTGCAAAGTTCTTGGCGTAAACCAGATCACCCACCTGGTAGGTTCTCATGCTCGAATGGTCATGATTCAGCTTCTGCTGCAACTGTTTCTGAACCACCTTTTGCTCCATGCATGGTTGGAGGATATCAAACCGAGTGCGCACCTTTCTGTTGAAGAGGAGCTCTGCTGGAGACCGACCGGTCGTTGTTTGTGGAGTCACCCTGTACCTTGACAAAAACCGCGACACCCTTGTCTCGATGGATCCTTGGTTAACTTTTCTCAACCCTGCTTCACGGTTTGCACAGCGCGCTCAGCTAGACCATTCGTGGATGCATGGTAGGGAGCTGACTTGATATGCTTGATACCATTCTTCTGCAGAAAATCTTCAAACTCTGCACTGGTGAAACATGTGCCGTTATCCGATACTAGGATTTCTGGCACTCCATGAGTAGCAAAGGACTGTCGCAGCTTTTCTATAGTGGCCGCCGAAGTGGATGAATTCATTGGGTATGCCTCAATCCATTTTGAGTGTGCATCGATGATGATCAGAAACATCTTGTTGAGAAACGGTCCTGCATAATCCACATGCAGTCTACTCCATGGACGATTTGGCCATTCCCATGGGTGTAAGGGTGCCGGGCTAGGCATGTTGCGCTGTGTTTGGCAGATGGAACAGCTGCGTACAGTGTCTTCAATCTCTTTATCCATGTTCGGCCACCAGATGTAGGAACGAGCTAAGGCTTTCATTCGGGTCATTCCAGGATGTGACTCATGCAGGTCCTGCAACAGACGCTCACGGCCTTTCGGTGGGACCACCACCCGTGTGCCCCACAACACACATCCGTCTGCGATGCTCAGTTCACTGCGCCTAATCCAGTAAGGTTGAAGTGTCTCCTCATGGTAACTGTCAGGCCACCCTTTCAGAGTGTATTCCTTGACTCGAGATAATACTTTGTCTTGGTTTGTCCACTGCCGAATCTGTGTAGCCGTGACTGGCATGGTTTCAACTTGCTCTATCAGTAGCACCGTTTCTCCCTGATCCGCTTGCCTTTCTTCGGTCACCTCGAGGGGCAATCTGCTCAGACCGTCAGCATTGTTGTGTCTCTTTCCTTCTTTGTATGTGATGGTGTACTCATAAGAGGCCAGTATCAATGCCCATCTCTGGATACGCATGGCAGCCATGGCTGGTATCTGTTTGTTTTCCTTGAACAATCCCAGCAATGGTTTGTGGTCTGTATGAATCTCGAAAGCGTGGCCAAACAAATACTGATGGAATTTCTTCACCCCAAAAATAATAGCCAAAGCCTCCTTCTCTACCTGACTGTAGTTCTTTTCAGCGCTGTCAGGGTGCGTGAAGCGAATGCCACTGGACGTTCACTACCATTCTCCATTTTGTGTGAAAGTACTGCCCCACCCCATAGTTGGAAGCGTCACAGGCCAGCACTATGTCCTTTGCAGAGTCAAAGTGAACGAGTAGCTGGGGTGACTGTAACAGCTTCTTTGACTCGATCCATGCTTTCTCTTCCAACTCCGTCCATGACCACCTGTTGTCCTTTTTCAGCAATGCATACAGGGGTGCCAGCACTGTGGAGAGATTTGGCATGAACCAGGAGTAGTAGTTTACCATCCCCAAGTATGCTTGCAGCTGCTTGACATCCACTGGGCGTGGCATGTCCCGAATCGCTTGCATCTTTTCAGGTATGGGCTTGAGTCCAGTTTGGTCGATCTTCAGGCCCAGGTAGACGAGTTCCGTGGCCAAAAACACACACTTCTGCCTGTTCAACCTTGCCCCTGCCGCTTTCAAGTGTTGCAGCACTGCTCGCAAGGTCTCTAGATGGTCCCTGCGAGTCTTGCCCGCCACCAAAATGTCATCCAGGCGAACATGTACATGAGGAATACCTTTCAGAAGGTTGTCCATGGTCCGCTGAAATATACCCGGGGCCGAGGAGATTCCAAAAGGCAGCCGGTTGTAGCAGTACAAACCCTGATGCGTGTTGATGGTGGTGAACTCCTTCGATTTGTCATCCAGTTGAAGCTGTTGGTAAGCCTGTGTTAGATCCAGTTTTGAGAACAAATTTCCTTCTCCCAGTTCTGCTAACACATCCTCCGTCGCTGGGATTGGGTAGTTGTCCAGCTTGGATGCCTGGTTGACCGTGACTTTGTAGTCTCCACAGATCCGAATGCTCTTATCTGGCTTGACCACTGTTACAATCGGGGCTGCCCAGTCTGAAAACTGGACTTTCTCGATTGTACCCTCTGCTTCTAGTCTATCTAGTTCTTGGCCGACCTTTTCGCGGAGTGCATAGGGCACTGGACGTGGCTTGAAGTAGCATGGCTGTGCATTCGGATCAACGAATATGTTGGCCTGAACCCCTCTAATGGTGCCCCTTACTTCCTCAAACACTTCTGCGTGTTCATCCAGAATCTGCTGCAGCTCAGAATCAGGGGTTGTGAGTACCTTGTGCATTGCAAAAATCTCTGACCAGTCCCAACTGGAGATGTTTCAGCCAGTCCCGACCCAGTAAACTGGGACCTGTTCCTTTCACTACCACTACTTCCAGTGTCGTTGGCGCCTTATACTTGTATGTAACTGTCACCGAACAAATGCCTACCACTGGAATATCCTCTCCTGTGTACGTTTTCAGTCGCCGCCCGCATTTCTGCAAAGGCAGATAAGTCCCTCCTCTTTTGACCTGCCTCCAAGTTTCTTCACTGATCACGGTGAGAGATGCTCCTGTGTCAATTTCCATCTCGACTGGAATACCCTGTATGTATATCGTCACCAGGTATGGTTTTTCTTTGCTCTGTGTTTTATACACTGTGTACACCTCACTGTCATCATCTGTCCTCTGTTCAAAATCATCCACGTTTCTGACAACTCCACTACCCCAAGTACTTCGTCCCCGACGATTCTTTGTTCTTTCTTGATACTTTCGGCACTGTCTTTGAATATGTCCTTTTTCCTTGCAGAACCAGCACTCAATGTCTCTTTTGTCTGTACTCTTCCTGTGTCCCTTGATGCTCTCATTGTTCTGCTTCGCTGAACGGTCTACCCTGAAGACACTTTTAGCTTCACTGTCAGTGGGATTTGCAGTTGCACTTCCCTGTATGTCTGCTGCGCTCTTTTCGGCCTGTTCCATGGCTGTTGCTATTTCGAAGGCCCTGGCAAAGGTCAAGTCCGTTGTTGCCAGCAGGCGTCGTTGTGTGCGGTCATTGTTGATGCCGCACACCAACCGGTCCCTGAGCATACTGTCCAGTCCCTCTCCAAAGTTACAGTCTGCCGACAGCCTACGTAACTGACTAACATAGACTGCTACAGTCTCGTCGGAGCCTCGACTTCTTGTGTGAAACTTAAAACGCTGTACTATTTCCGAGGGCTTGGGCTTGAGGTGGTTTAACACCACCTCTTTCAGTTGTGTGTACGTTTTACCACCCGGCTTAGCTGGGGTCAGTAGGTCACTCATGAGCTTGTAAGTGGCCCCACCACATGCACTCAGAAGAATGGCTTTCTGTTTCCCTGCATCATCAATGTCATTAGCCGCAAAATAGTGTTCCATTCTTTCCACATACTGTTCCCAGTCTTCCCCCCTATCCAGCCCAAACTCAGCTAGTCGTCCGAACGTCGCCATCCTCGTCGCCAATGATATGACTACGGTACTCACCAGTAGTTGGCTGAGGTGAAGATACTGTAATGGGGGCCCCCCCTACCTGTGGAGACCTGATCTTGTCTGGAGTGCTGACCGTAGTCGTACGTCGTTTGTCTCGACCGTTGCAAGATGGCGCTCCCGCCTCCTGGACGTGGTGTCTGCTTACCAGAATCTACTACATTTAGTAAAATAAAGACCAAGTAATCCTAAGCCAGTTAATACAAGAACAAGCGCTGTCTTTTCATATTCATGGTCATTATTTTTTTCGTGTTCTTCAACGGTCTTTAGGCTTTGGGCCACGGGGATTGGATGACTTATTCTTGGGTGTTTGTTTACTGCTTGCAATATTACAGGCTCAGAATTTATTTCGTTTTTCCCGACTTTCTGTTCATTGCCTGCCACGAGGATTTCATTATTGTAGTTTATTATTGTACCTATCTGGAGCCTGAGGTCAGAAGGCAGCATGTATAAACCAGTGCCAACAGCAAAGTCTACTTTCGATCTTGCGTATTGTAAAACATTTTGATACCTTTTAATACTTGAAGGTAAATCAACTGTAGAATTAATGGCGTCCTCTAAATTTGCTAAGTATTGTTTTTGTGCGTCAAAGCCAGTAGAAGGATCAGTTATGCTCGATCTCGTTTGTGCTTGCGAACCTAGCAAACACCAAACGTAAGTACGAACAGAGTCGTTTATTCGTTCTATTCCCGCTCTAGTTAGGCCCTTAGAAGTGTCTAAGATAAATGTTGTCCATGCTGTTTTATGCTCTTGCTCTATGGACCTGAGGTGAACAGCTGTGCCTGAAGAGAAAGATGTGTAGGGAGGATTCCAGTCATAGTTATACTTTCTGTGCACGCCCCAAAAATAAGGGGTGCCTAAGCCATGATTAAGATCCAACTTTTGTCTAAAGTCTTCCTTAACATTAATATTGAATTCGTTACAGATCCTTTCAAAAGCCTTCATGTCTATTCTGTTGCTGAATGGATTAAACGGTTTGTCATTTGGTAATGGCGCTTGCAGTTCAGTCAAAATACGCCTGAAGGTGTAATAAAAATGAAACCTATACACTGACCTCGCCAAAGGATCAGGATGATTTAAGTGATCGGCATACGACACTCCACACCCAGTTGATGCGCAAAACACAGCAAAGTTTAACTGGTTCTGATAAAACTGCATCGGATGGCTGAACCACACTTTGGGATGTAGTCTTTTTTAATAGGGGGGTTAAGATATCTGTTTAATGGAGTACTAACCTTTACTTGAAAGGTGTCAGACTGAGTCACAGAAATGTCAAGAGTATCGGTTGTTTATATTTTTAAGATTGTAGTGCGGCCAACAGAATATTTGCATCAGTATATTTAAATGCACTCATTTTTATTTCGTTAAAAAATGTTTGTAACAAAACAACTCAAGATCGTCCTTCGTTTTTAGAACATGCTATTGATAACAATTGCGGAACCAAAACGATCGCGCTCCATGAAATATTTTACAAAGTCGTATGGTTTTAATATAAGTGAATCCAGGGAGAATAATAAGATTAAAAAATATAATAATGCAGGAACTTTAGTTAGCCATTAACCTACCTGATGGTTATTACGGGTTTTGCTCACTAAAAGAAGCAATGAGTAACTTTGACATTACTCTCAAACTTAACAATGCGAATCTGAAAACAATGTTAACATTCAAGCCTGAAGAAGAAGAAGTAGGTTACTATTTTGATAGAGAGCTAGCTAAAATGTTAGGCTTTACAACTGACAATCGACCCACTCATAGTTTTAGAGTTGCAGCAAACAAAACTACTTATGAGGGAGAAAATCCGCTCGATCTTGCATTACATTCATTACTCTATGTTCATTTGGACGAGCTGAGCACTGATGAAAACTTATATGATGGAAGGCCCTCAACTGTTTTAAGAGCTCTTCCATCAGGGAAAGCTGCATATTGCGATTATGAAATTTACAATTCCCTAATTTACAGTTTAGAAGATTAGTTTTGTGGAGGGTCGGGTCATTTAATTTAAAAATTGCAGACAAAACAGGAAAGTTGTGAAATGTGATAACCTGCACATTGTTTTGGAAATAAAATAATAAGCTGTA
>CM031613.1:74270654-74278154 GCA_018398815.1 Conus ventricosus | reverse complement strand
AACAACAACAACAACAACAACAACACACACACACACACACACACACACACACACACACACACACACACACACACACACACACAAATTCAGACCTTTTTCCCCCCATACTCATCCAGCAAATGCAATACTTGGCAGTAAAACAAAGAGCACAAAAAATGTACTTTGAAGGAAGAAACGAAGCTTTGTGGAAAAGTCAAACACGTCATTGAAAGGAACATATTCGCGAAGGCATCACTTGGATAGCTAAAACGCCGTTTCTCTGTATCGTTCACGCTCAGATTGCCCGTCGGGGGCCGGAATAGCTCAGTGGTAGAGCGCCGGACTCGTAATTTTGGTGATCCTGGGGTTGCGGGTCCGAATCTCCACCGGGCCGATTCGGTACAGGGGGGATTTTTTCCCCTCGGAGTTAACATTGGTTCTGACTCCATTTCCCAAACAGTCCTTCGAAGGAGACTATAAACCGAGGTTCCGTGTGTGAACGCACGCATAACATCTTGCACACACGTCAAATCCCATCACCAACTTTCGGAAGAGAAGGCCAATTTAGCCGTTGGTATCGGATGACACGTTACACACAGCATGTACCTTCCCGAAGTTGAAGTATGGCTGCCTTAATGGCGGGATAAAAAAACACATAAACTGTCAAACACACAGAACTCCACATCCTTTGTTGGGTAGATGGGATTGATCCTTGCCTGTCTATCTATACAGGGAGTGTCCGCAGGAGTATCAGCCTGCGTACGCAGAAGAAAAAAAATTAAGAGAATAAATTGCCCGTCAGTCAGCCGTGGTGAACAGGCTCACAGATATGAACGGTGGAGGATCTGGTGGTGGAACGGTGGTGGGCTGGTCGCCGATCCACAAGGCATCCTGGAGGCCCTCACCACTTCCTGTGGATCTCACTGGCTCTCCGTCTGCTCCCCCACCCCACCCCGCCCTCCCACCCTCCCTCCCCTTGGCGGGCTGGCTGACCGTTCACCTCACCTCGCTGCTCACGGTGTCACCTCGCTGCTCACAGTATCACCAAGTCACCTCGCTGCTCACAGTGTCACCTCGCTGCTCACAGTATCACCAAGTCACCTCGCTGCTCACGGTGTCACCTCGCTGCTCACAGTATCACCAAGTCACCTCGCTGCTCACAGTGTCACCTCGCTGCTCACAGTATCACCAAGTCACCTCGCTGCTCACAGTGTCACCTCGCTGCTCACAGTATCACCAAGTCACCTCGCTGCTCACAGTGTCACCTCGCTGCTCACAGTATCACCAAATCACCTCGCTGCTCACAGTGTCACCTCGCTGCTCACAGTGTCACTGCTCACAGTCTCACCTCGCTGCTCACAGTGTCACTGCTCACAGTGTCACCTCGCTGCTCACAGTCTCACCTCGCTGCTCACAGTGTCACTGCTCACAGTGTCACCTCGCTGCTCACAGTGTCACCTCGCTGCTCACAGTGTCACTGCTCACAGTGTCACCTCGCTGCTCACAGTGTCCCTCGCTGCTCACAGTGATGTCACCTCGCTGCTCACAGTGTCACTGCTCACAGTGTCACCTCGTTGCTCACAGTGTCACCTCGCTGCTCACAGTGTCACCTCGCTGCTCACAGTGTCAACTCGCTGCTCACAGTGTCCATGCTGCTCCAGTGTCACCCTCGCTGCTCACAGTGTCACTCGCTGCTCACAGTGTCACCTGCTGTCACAGTGTCAACCGCTGCTCACGTGTCCATTGCTGCTACATGTCACCTCGCTGCTCACAGTGTCACGCTCAGTGTCACTCGCTGCTCACAGTGACCCTCGCTGCTCACAGTGTCCCTCGCCTCACAGTGTCACTCGCTGCTCACAGTTCCCATGTGTCACAGTGTCCCTCGCTGCTCACAGTGTCACCTCGCTGCTCACAGTGTCAACTCGCTGCTCACAGTGTCCCATTGCTGCTCACAGTGTCACCTCGCTGCTCACAGTGTCCCATTGCTGCTCACAGTGGTCACCTCGCTGCTCACAGTGTCCCATTGCTGCTCACAGTGTCACCTCGCTGCTCACAGTGTCCCATTGTGCTCACGTGTCACCTCGCTGCTCACAGTGTCACCTCGCTGCTACAGTGTCCATTGTGCTCACAGTGTCCCATTGCTGCTCACAGTGTCACACTGCTGCTCACAGTATCACATTGCTGCTCAGTGTCACATTGTCACGTTTGAGCACACACGGGGTGGTCACATGCGGCCAAGGGCTGATTGTGTGTGTGTGTGTGTGTGTGTGTGGGGTGTGTGTGAGAGAGAGGGGAGAGGAGAGAGAGAGAGTGGTGTGTGTGTGTGTGTGTGTGTGTGTGTGTGTGTGGGGTGTGTGTGTGTGTGTGAGTAATTATGTTCTGGCTACATGGAAAGGTTGTGAGCTTACTGTTGATAATGGTGCGGGGGGGGGGGGGGGGGGGGGGGGGGGGGGGGGGGAGGGGGGGGGGGGGGGGGGGGGGAGGGAGGGAGGAGGAGGAGGGGAGGGGTATTATGATCTGGCTATATGGCAAAGGTCATAATGCTTACTTTTAATAATCGTGCTGGGTGGGGGGAAGGGGGTAATTATGTTCTGGCTATATGGCAAAGGTCGTGATGCTTACATTTGATAATGGTGCATAGATTTTGATTATGTTCTGAACATTTGGCGAGGGTCGTGCTCTCTCTCTCTCTCTCTCTCTCCTCTCTCTCTCTCTCTCTCTCTCTCTCTCTCTCTCTCTCTCTCTCTCTCACACACATATTTCTCCTTAAATGCTAATGTTTGCGGCTACCATACAACATCCCCTACCTTCTCCTCCCCCCCCCCCCCCCCCCCCCCCCCCTAAACCGTTTCTGTTCTACAAAGCTATCATTTCTGCCTTTCACACAACATCTTTCTCCATTCTGTTTCCACCTATGCCTCTTTCTCTGTCACACACACACACACACACACACACACACACACACACACACACACACACACACACACACACTTACATGTATACACACACGCGCGCACATACACTGAGCACCTGAGCATATAATTATTATAACTCTTTGTATCAGCAGTTCCAACATTTCGCCTGTCCTCTCTTTCGGCGAAAAAAAAAAATTACTTGTTTCTGCAAGCTCCAAGCCTTGTAAAAAAAAAGTTTTTTGTTGGCTTGTTTGTTTGTTTTTAGAACGAAAGGTGACACATCATGATTATAGCGCATCACTTTGGTGCATGGCAACGCGTCTATAACCGAGAAAGCGACTCAGTATTATGCAGTCCCTCCTCACCTCCCTGAAGGCCAAATGCAGTGTCCACCACGTGACAGTTGTAGCAGTATTATGCTTTTATCTTCTTTTTTTTTTCTTTTTTCTTTTTTTTTCTTTCTTTTTTTCTTTCTTTTTTATTTTATTTTATTTTATTATTATTTTTTTTTTTTTGGGGGGGGGGGGGGGGTGTGAGCCGTCACTTCCTTGAGTGGGCAGGACATGACAATGGCAGCAAGCTGAACTCAGCTCACACACACACACACACATACCTCACCCTGCATTCCGTTTCCAGCAGGTTCCACGTTCGATTCTACTGACAGCAAACATCAAGACATATGTCAGCCGATAGCGTGCAGCAGCACACACACACACACACAACCCGCCGGTTTCAACAGAAGCCATGCGGAGAGAAAGAAAGTAGGGAGAGGTAGAGAGAGACAGAGAGGGAGAGAGAGAGGGAGAGAGAGAGAGTCCCCTTCACGTGATGCGGACTTGGGGCTGTCGGGAAGCTTCCAGGATCTTGAGGGCCTCGTCGTAGGAAGGGGGCGGGGTGGGGGTGGGGGCTGCAGGGTGGTCGGGGTGGTCGGGGTAGAGGGCGGCCATGAGGTCAAAGATGGACAGGTGCATGCCCAGGAACCTCCTGCCCCCGGGCGCTGCCCTCACCTGGGGGGACCCGGTCCGAGCCGTCGCCACCACCACCCGGGGGGAGGAGGAGGAGGAGGAGGGGGGAGGGGGCGGGGAGGAGAGGGAGGTGGAGGTGGAGGCGGGGGGTCCTGACGCTAGGGGGTCTGACGGCGCCCCGCTCTCCCCGCCCGGCATCTCGAGAGTCACGTGAGAGGGCCCCGGCCCTTCGTAGGCCGGGGGAGGTCCGTGATGAATGATGACGTCACTTCCCGTAGGGGCTGGGGGCATGAGGGTGTCGGTGGTGGAGGTGCCGCACGAGGAGGACCTGGCGGAGGAGCCGGACGACTGTCGCCGCTCGCTGGGCGTGGGCGTGGTCGTGGTCGAGGACGTGGAAGAGGAGGACGAGGTGGAGGCCTGGCTGGACGCGGAGCCGCATCGGGCCTGCACGGGCCGAGAAGAACCATGGCCCCCACACTGAACAGACGAAGAAGCCGCAGACACCCGCGACGTGGTAGTCCCTGACGACGATGATGACCAGGACGCTCCCGAAGACGCCGCCCCGTCCACAGTGGCCCCGGGGTTGACCCTTCCCTCCAGGGTCAGCGGGGTGGGCGCCAGCAGCCTCTCCCTGACGCCGGCAGCCCCCTCGGCCTGGGACGACAGTCCCCCTCCCTCCACCACCACCCCGTCAGAGATGACGGCCAGGGACCCCGGCTGCCCGAACAGGGCCTCGTAGGTGGGCGGGGCGTCCGAGGTGCTGGAGGCTCCGTCCTCCGCCCTGGCGTGGTCCTGCGCGGTCTGCCGGGCCTGCTGCTGCCGCTGCCGCTCCTCCCGCTTGTAGCGCCGCAGCTGGAAGACCAGGACGCAGGCCAGCGGGATGACCACCGACCCTCCGGCCACCATGGCTGTGAAGCCGCCCTTCACCCCCAGGTCCTCCACCCCGTCCTCCTGGTGTTGGTGGGGGTAGTGAGGGGGCCGGACTTCGTCTGCGCACACACACACACACGCACGCACGCACGCACGCACACACACACACACACACACACACGCACGCACGCACGCACGAACGCACGCACACACACACACACACACACACACACACACACACACACACATATATATATATGCACACTCACGCACGCACGCACGCACACATGCACACGCACACTCACGCACGCACGCACACAACACACACACACACACACACACACACACACACACACACACACACACACACACAGTGTTTGTTATTTGTGTTGCAATAATGGTCGACCGCTCCGGGCCTATTTAGGCCTGTCAAACGCATAAAGAGAAAAGGTGACATCCTAAAAAAAAAAAAAAAAAAAATTAATTAAAAAAATTAATTGAAATTTTTTTTTTCTAAAGTGCAAATCCTGATCAAGTGCGACATCCTGAAAAAGAATCAAAGAACAAAACATGGATGAACGACAAAGTCTCTACACTATTGATAAGGACCATGCCGTGCTGAAAACACGCCAGCCATTTCCATGAATTTATGTTTATCCACTTCTGAAAAAAAAAAAAACCAGCCCTGATGTGGCCCTTTGCGGTCGGCTGGGCTATAAGCAACATTATATATTTATTATTTATATTGGGTATTTATATAGCGCCTATCCTCGGACACAGACCAAGCTCTAAACGCTTTACAATAAACACACTACCTCACTCACTCAACGGGCTGCCTACCCAGGTAGAGCCGGCCGAAGAGCAAAAGAATTTCCGAAACACAGACAGGCGAATGGCGCACACGAGGCAGAAAACCAGATGACGAGAGCAAAGGGAGACAACATCAAAACAAACAAACAAACAAAAAAAAGAAAAGAAAAAAAAGAAGAAGAAAAATCAGAGTAAAAGAGAGTAGCAGAAAAGAGGAAGTCACGAGCACAGAAAAGCCTGAAGGAGGGGAGCTAACTGTTGTGAACCACCTCCCGGCATTCCCACCACGTGGGGTAAGGATGGGGATGGGAGGGGAAAGGGATTGGGGGGTGGGGGGGATGGGGGGGATGGGGGGGGGGGGTTGTCTGGTGTCTGTGGTAGGGCAGAAGGGTGTGTACACAGTTCGGACATGCATCTCGCTGGGAACCTCACACCATCCCCCCCCCCCCCCCCGCCACCCCAACACCTCCTCCCCCCCCCCCCCCCCCCCCCCCCGCACCTGCCCAAGACGATGATGGTACAGTGTACAGGTGAAGGGGGTGTGTCCCAGTGGCCGAGGGTAATGGTCATGGCAATGTTACAGCCCAGCCGACCGCGAGGGGCCATATCAGGGCTGTCACCGCGTTATCGTCACCTGACAAGTCATTCAAAGCCATTCACACAACCCTTTCAAAATAATACACCTTAAAAAATGCACCGGAAACTTGTTAAAAAAAAAAAAAAGGTTTCTTCCGTAACTTCTCAGATCAGATGAAGAATGTTGATCTCTTTAAGAAATTCAAAAGATCACATCATGGTGGAACGCCTCTGAATAAGGTTTTCATGGAGTCTGCTGTAGAGTGCTAATGTCTGGCATCATGCGAGTGGTCAAGAATGCCACAACAAGGAAACTGTCTAACATATCTATCACTTACTCGATTTAAAACCGAAAACAAGAAAGAAACAAAAGTTGACTGCAGGATTCGTTGCAAAATGGATTCGACTACCACCAAAAGGTTTTTATAAACTTTATTATTTTTTCATTTTAAAACCGAAAGTTAAGGATTATGCCCAATACCTCTGGAAGGAGGACTGGAATACACAGACGGATAACAAACTTTTCCAGATCCGTCCAAACCTAAAAGAGTTCCTCTCATCCACCTCTGGTGGTTGCAACTGAGCTATTCCGGCCCCCAAGGCGGGGATGGGGGCAGGGGTGGGGGATGTTATAATTCTGTCTGCATTCTATTCAGCTTGACAGCGCGAGCTGTGCAGTTAAGGCAGATGAAAACAATGGCGGTAGGTGTCAACAATGAGGAAGAGCCGTACGTGTTTCTTTTGTTTTTGTTTTGTCACCGTCACGCACGCTCTCTTTCAGTATTGTTGTCGGTCGCTCCCTCTCTCTCTCTCTCTCTCTCTCTCTCTCTCTCTCTCTCTCTCTCTTACTGAAACATTGTGAAACTGTTTGCAGTTTGTTTATACAAAGCTTTCAAAAAGGGGAAGCGTTTATGCAATGTAACTTTTGTTCTGAATCTGGTGGTGCGACTTTATTATGTTTCATGTATATCCCCCTTCTGAGGGGCCCAAGGCCTGTAACAATAAAATATCTGAATCTGAATCTGTCTCTTATTGTTTCTTACTGCCACCCCTTCCCCCTCTCTTTCTCTCTCTCTCTCTCTCTCTCTCTCTCTCTTACACACACACACTCACACACACACACACACACACACACACACACACACACACACACACACGCACACAGAGAGTAGCACACACACACACAGTAACACACACACACACACACACACACACACACACACACACACACACACACAC
This sequence comes from Conus ventricosus, assembly GCA_018398815.1. Taxonomy (NCBI): domain Eukaryota; kingdom Metazoa; phylum Mollusca; class Gastropoda; order Neogastropoda; family Conidae; genus Conus; species Conus ventricosus. Next base: position 74,270,800 of record CM031613.1, on the reverse strand, counting down.
ACGCTCACACACACACACTCACACACACACACACACACACACACACACACACACACACACACACACACACACACACACACACACTCACATACACACACACACACACACACACACACACACACACACACACACACACAGAGTAACAC
>CM031613.1:74219536-74262036 GCA_018398815.1 Conus ventricosus | reverse complement strand
TGGCGTGCTTTTATTGAGTTCATGACAAATTTCTGAACACGTCGCACACAAGTTCTAATAAACCTATGAACATGGTCTTAATCAAATTCCAACAAAGACTTGTATACAAGCTTCTGTATATTTCATAAGCATATTTTTCCGTACTAAATTAGACCAGTTGACACTTATTTCTCATGGTTTCAATATGTGTTTCTTCCGTGGTCTGTTTTTGCATCTTTTGCTGGTTTTTGAGAGACTTTTTAGTTATCTTTTGTTTGTGTAGCAGCAACATGTTACAAAATGAAAAGTACCCCCACCAACAGCTACATCCCTCATTGCTTTGAACCTTACAGAATATCAGTAAGTAGTTGTTGATGGGTTTAGACGGGTGAGAATGGTCGGATGGTCAGACAACACCTGTTCTTTGACTGGCTGTTCAGACTGGTCATTGTCAGACTGGTAGAACAGCTGTCACCGTAACAGTTGTCTTGCTTGTTCCGTTCATTTTTTGTGTCATTTTGCTGACCTTCTCTCACCTACAGTCACACCAGGGCTCCTAGTTGTCATCCTTGATGGTCTGAGCTCTGGGCTCTGCTGGCTCACCTGATTCTTGTGGCAGTCCATTTCTCCATAGCTGGGTGAGATACAAGTCCTATGTCCTAACAGCTTCCAGCTTGTTGGCTCGACAGTTGAGGATAGCACTTCATTGGGTCCAACTCGTACCTTCGAGTGTATCTTTTTTCTTCTTGTAGCAGTCCATTGCCTACATGGTTTGGTGAGGTTAAAGTCCTAAATCCCAGTAGCTGCTTCGGCAGCGAACTGTCAGAGATTCACCGTGATGGGGAACAACATTGTGAAATGCGGAGCCCATTCCTTTCCTTCCCCCACCTTGACCAACTCCAAACTGAGTCAGGGAAGCGTTTTCAGGCCGCACAAATCCGTTCCCACGAGTGGTTCCAACTCGTGACCGTTAACTTCGCAAGCCATCGCACCGACCCCTTTAACCACGGAACCCACTTCGTTTCCACATGATTACATTGAATGATCCAAATTCATGAACCTTATGATAACGGCGTTACCTCCATACACATCGGTGTGAGATGTCACGAACAAGCTTTCTCAGAGCCTTTGAAACACCTGGCCTAGGTAAAATCATATGTAGACTTTTGTCAGAACCAAGTGAAGCGAATCGATTGACAAATTTAGTGTATAAGCTCTACGCTGTTTGATACACACTTGCGATGATGCGCAGCCCAAGCTGGATTCACACCTCATGTCCTGATCGTTTCTTCACACAGTAAGCGTTGAGCGTATTTGAGTGTTAGTTCAGTGCCTAGATATTGCTTAGTTTCCAGCACACACAAGTAGGGAGTGTCATCTCTCTTTTTTTCATAAATCAAAGCTAGGGAACCTAACTGTTAAAAAAAAAAAAAAAAAAAAAAAAAAAAAACTTTAGCTACCCGGTTTCTTACAGAAATTCGTAACAGGTCATACTTTTTAAACGTAATGTTTGTGTTTCTTTAGAATTTCGAACCTAATTCCAGAGAATTAAATCTTTCTTTTTCCTTTCTTACTTAAACTATAAAAGGCCATATTTTCAAAACAATTTCGAGATCGCTTTAATTTAAATTCTTTTCACTGTATGTTGGTTGGAGACAGTGCCAATTACATAATCATCATCATAATCGTTTTAATCGTTGTCTCTGTCTCTGTCTCTGTCTGTCTGTACTGTCGGTCGGTCGGTCGGTCGGTCTGTCTGTCTGTCTGTCTGTCTGTCTCTGTCTGTCTGTCTGTCTGTCTCTCTCTCTCTCTCTCTCTCTCTCTCTCTCCTCTCTCTCTCGGCTTTGTCTCTGTCAGTCCTGTTTGTCTGTCAGTCTCTCTCTCTCTCTCTCCCTCTCTCTCTCTCTCTCTCTCCCTCCCCCCCCCCCTCTCCTCTCTCTCCTCTCTCTCTCTCCCTCCCCCCTCTCCCTCCCTCCCTCTCTCTCTCTATCCCTCCCTCCCACTCTCTCCCTCTCCCTCTCTCTCTCTCTTCTCTCTCTCCCTCTATCTCTCTCTCTCCTCCTCTCTCTCTCTCTCTCTCAGACCCTGAAGCTGTATGTAGTCACCAAGACCTACGTCCCTACTATTTGCAATATATATGTGAAATAAATCTGTCATATGCATGATTTACGACCACGCCTGTCGAACAAAACAAAAATTACACAAACAATCTGTGATGTGTACACGAGCATGTGCGTGTACACAGATAGACACACACACACACACACACACACACACACACACACACACACACACACACACACACACACACACACACACACGCGCGCGCACGCGCGCGCGCGCGCCGCGCGCACACACACACACACACACACATACACACACACACACACACACACACACACACACACACCACACACACACACACACACACACACACACACACACACACGTGGTATTGATATTTACCATAGCGCCCCCTCCCTTCCACCTCCTCTCTCTCTCTCTCTCCTCTCTCTCTCCCTCTTCCTCTCTCTCTCTCTCTCTCTCTCTCTCTCCCCCTCTTCCTCTCTCTCTCTCTCTCTCTCTCTCCCCCTCTTCCTCTCTCTCTCTCTCTCTCTCTCTCTCCCCCTCTTCCTCTCTCTCTCTCTCTCTCTCTCTCTCTCTCTCTCTCTCTCTCTCTCTCCCCCTCTTCCTCTCTCTCTCTCTCTCTCTCTCTCTCTCTCTCTCTCTCCCCCTCTTCCTCTCTCTCTCTCCTCTCTCTCTCTCCCCCTCTTCCTCTCTCTCTCTCTCTCTCTCTCTCTCTCTCTCTCTCTCTCCCCCTCTTCCCTCTCTCTCTCTCTCTCTCTCTCTACCGATGGCGCCTACGATTCCTTGCCATCGATATATATAAACTTGCTACTATGTATATATCGACATTGGTTGCCCGCAGTCTCCATCTAATCTAACGGTGTTGCGTGATAAAAGCTGTTGGTATGTGCAGTAACAGTTGTGTGATATAGCAGACCTGTCATCCCCTTCTAGTAAAATTTCAAATGAGATATTCAAGTAACAACGTCTTCAGATTAGATTCTGTGATCTCATGACCATCATCAACACAAATATCTCCCAGAGCTTCTATTTAAGTGAGGTCTTTGTTAACCAATGTCATCATAAGAGATGTTGAGTGTATTGCCATAAAGTGAACGAATTTGAAACGTAAGTGAATTTTCATGTTGAGGAGTACAGGTGGAGATTTTGAAAACAAACAGAAAATTTCTAGATTCTGTCTGCGCTACAGCGATGACCACAGTCTTACCGGTCGCTCGGAAAACACCAAGTTTCTCTTTCAACCCATAAATATTTGTCCATCTATTCTTAACTCAAATCATGAGACTATCTAGCCTCCTGTCTGGCAATCCTGGTCTGCCATACAGATCGCGAACACACCTGTCCTACAAACGGCGAGCTTCTCTCGCCATCACGTGCCTCAGCATCCAATCAAAAAGGAGGAAAAGTTAGGGATTTAAGCATTATGGTCTAACGTTGTGGCCATATTTTCCACAGTTCAAAATCTCTCTCTCCTCAAAATGTCCAACTGTACTCCCAACATGAAAATCCACTTACGTTTCAAACACATCCCATTCATAACAATACACACAAAATCTCTTGTCATGACAAGAAGCTCGGTTCAAACTTCTAATATATATATATATATATATATAATATATATATTATATATATAATATATATATATATATATATATATATATATATATATATATATATATTCCATGCTATCTGATTTGATCCATTGGTTTAAGTAGTATGAGTGGATAAATCTACTCTTAACATACCTGTGTAGCGCATTTCGAGTGCTTTCGACACGACTGGTATGCCATAGCAATACTGCCACTTACTGCCGACCCCGAGAGCAGTGACGCAAAACTGTCCACCTCCACACAACTTGATAGTCGACTGTTTGAGTCAAGAGTCAAAGTTGACCAATCAGCTGATTCCCAGTGTACACTGTTTTAGTTGAAGAGTTGAGCGTATCGTTGGTAACATTAATTTTTCAACCTCCATTCCTCTTTTTTTTTATCTCTAAGAGCTTGACAGGAATGCCTGATGCCACGCACACAGAGGATGAAAGGGGATTTGACGCTGAAATGTTGGATTGCTGCGACCAGGCTTAGGTTAAAACAACAACAACAACAACGACAACAACAACAACAACAACAACAACAACAACAACAAAACAAACAACCAAACAATAAATACTACGCACATCTGAAATCGGAAAGAAATCGCTGGCCGAAATTGGCGAGAATGGCGAGAATACCTTTAATACCACACGCTCTGCAGGCACCGTCTCTACCCCCTCCTGCCCCTCCGCCTCCCCACCCCCACCCCCCCCCCCACCCCCACCCCCACCCCCACCCCACCCCTTCTACCCATTCTGACCACAGTAGCCATACACAACACAGCACGACGCAACTCGAATGCAGTCCAACCAAAAGTACACAGAACGACGCATCGACACAATGCCAACCATAAATAGCACAACACAACACAACGCAACATTACGCAACATGTCTGAACACAGTGTTACACAACACAGCGCAATACAGTGTAACCCGCCGGTCTGTAAGCAGCGCCGATTTGTAAGCGCTTACAAATCGGCGCACATTGCATGACTTGTAAAACCGCCAAATCGGCGGTTAAGCCCCCGCCGTTTTGTAAAGCGCTTTACAAAACAGCGGGCGCTTTATATCCTGCTTCTTTGGATTAAAACGATAAACTATTATTACGCTTCAGTGATTATTCCCGCAATTTTGATGACTTTCTATTTCGCTCATCAAAATGGCGGACTGACACACGTCGTTTTGAGGAGCACTCTAATGAAGAGAAAAAGACAAGTCTGCTAACTTATTTTACTACCGTGGTGGGGGTCTCTCTCTCTCTCTCTCTCTCCTCTTTCCTCCTCCTCTCTCTCTCACTCTCTCTTCTCTCTCTCTCTCCCTCTCTCTCTCTCTCTCTCTCTCTCTCTCTCTCTCTCTCTCTCTCTCTGTCCGTTTCTGTCTGTCTGTCTGTCTGTCTGTCTGTCTGTCTGTCTCTCTGTCTATCTGTCGGCTTGTCTGTCTGTCTGTCGGTGCATGTTGTTCTAGACTCTACTGATGACTACGTGTAAGCAATGTGTAAAACATATTTTGCAGTTGAGGATCATTAACTGGTCCAAACATTCATCAGGTTTTAGATATGCAAAGACTGACGTATCACAGTTATGTCATATCTGAATTCGTCCATGACAACTTGTAAATTAAACAATTTAGGTCGTTACAATCCCAGTTTATAATCAAAATGGCAACTATCCTACTGCGGCCAGAAAGAAACAATGATGGGTGTCCACGACGACCCATGGAGGTCTCTCCTGACAGGATCGGTCCTAGGGGGGGAGTGAAGGAGACTACCTCACAACCTCCGCAAGAGACCACTCAATATAGATTACATACAACACCCCTTTTAATTCATACACCACATAATAAACATTCCAACACACCACCATGCACGATCACATGGAAAGCACCCCTCGCACACAACATCACAATCACGATCAAGCACTCGCAACGCTCCACCAACAGGCTCAATCACGAGCAAGCCACTTCCAACGCACACAACATGCACAATCCACTCAAGCACGGTCCCACACCCACAACATGCACGATTTATAAATATATATTTCACCATTACGACGTACACAATCAAAATTGACAGCTTGCCAGCATTGGTGGGGTGGGGACATAGACATGTACACAATATATAAAAATTTCCATATGGTGACCCTTCGCACAAACCACGGTGTGCGTCCACATCCCTGCCCCTGCAAGTCCGCAGGGAGCACCCTGTCGCACTAGGTGCTCCGACCGGGTTGGTTCTCGCAGGAGTCGCCCAAAGCCGACACCCCTCGACCTCCCAACGGGCATGAAGGAGCTGTCCCGGGGGGGGGGGGGGGGGGGGGGACGTAGCTGTTTCTCTGAGGTCCTGCGGGGGCCCAGGCCCGGCCGTCGAGACGCGGGATCCCCTAGCATCCCACGTCCCGAACCAAAGGCGTGGCCTCCGACCAGCGCGTGGCACCATCTCGTCCGTGGTCTCAGCCAGACGTGGCCTCCGCCTGCACTGGCACCATCATGTTCGTGCTCCAGGTGAAGCCCCCGGAGGGGGAGGACGTAGCAGGAGGAGAGTCGGAGAGGAGGAAAAGAAGAAAGGATAGGAGGAGGAAGAAGGGTACTGAACCCTGCGTCAGTACCGTCTGACCATTGCTGTCAAGTCTTAACAGCCACTCGCAGGGATGGGCGAGGGAATGTTTTCAACGCACACAGTAAACCCTTGATCAGTCTTCTCCACACGATGCGGTAAAAGACTGCATTAAATCAACAGGTTATAAAACAAATATGGAATTATCTTCACCCTTCGCTCACTCACGCTTAACGTTGTCCCTTCCTAGGGAAAAATCAACACGCGCCATCGCATAATACCAGCCCCCACATTTGCTAATAATAATTCAATGGCATAACTGTCACATTTAAATAAACACATTTCAAAATGACACTAATCTCCACCACGCATCCGAACGACATATCATGCGTACCGCACGCTCGTGAACATAAAACCGTTCTCCTTGCACACACAAACAGACGGTGGCCGAAGGATAATAGTCCGGCGAATGGGACAGGGCGGACGAGCGGAGACCAACGAAGTTCCAACCCTGAATCACCAGGTTTCTCTCCCTTCCCCACCGACTACCGCATTCACCAGATGCCATAAAACAGGAGAAAAGAATTTTTGAAATTAATTTGAGAATGGCCAGGTTAAAGATTGAATTAACCAGAGAAAAGGTCTCACACAATATTCGCTTACAATTTCAAAAACAAAAGAAAATTGCGCAAAAGAGAAGACTAAGCCGGCTAACAACAAAAAATCAAAACAAACAGACCACGAAACTGAGGCCTTACCAGCTACCCGAGGGTGACCCCGAAGAGGCGGGTCAAAGGACTCTCTCTCTCTACCCCCTGTCCAGCAGTCCCGAGAGATATATTGGAGGGGGTGGTGGGGAGGGGTTGGGGGGTGGGGGGGGGGTGGGGGGGGGGGGGGGGGAGGGGTGGTGGTAGGGGGGGGGGGGGGTGGGGGGTGGGGGGCAGAGCGAAGTATGCGGAAACAGATGTAAATGAGGTCCCTCGCCTTCTGCCGACGGCAGGTATTGAAAAGTACTGACTTACTCTCGACGAATAAGGTAAAGAACCAGGGACTGAGCAGCGCCCCCAGAGACAATCTTCCGCTCGAGTGAAGAGCTAACCGCCCTCAGCAATGGCGCCACAGGCCAGGCTGCTCACTAGTGAGCTTACTTCAAACTTAAAGAAACGAAGCCACGTGCACAGGTAATAAACAGGCGTGTAGGCCGATAGTCAGAAAGTGTCGAAGAAAGGAGTACCGGCCACCCGTGAACTTGCAGGTGAATAGCACGGGCGGGTGAAATTAGAGAGAGAGAGAGAGAGAAAGCAAATCGAAGTGAGCTTGAACCACACCAAGGTGCAACTGCTCCACAAGCCACCCTAAGGACGGATACACGAGACAACGCAACGACAAATAAACATAGTAATAATTCCGCCACCCTAGGTGGGGGCGAACGTCCGTAGGCCTCGTGACAAACCGTGAACACAAACCCCCTTCCAAAAGCATCTGTTGCCTCGGAAGATACAGTGCCCTTTGAACCTTGCGCATGTGCAACTTCACAACAATGGGACCAACCCAACTCTCTGTGATCGGACAGAGTACGATGAAATCCAATACATACATTCGCACGCTAGAATCACACGGGAAAAGACCTAATACTAACTTTTTTATCAAACAATTAATCAAACCTTCCAACCAGGAAAAGTTAACAAGCCGAACCATTGGTGATTCACTACCGTTAACCTCACTGAAGTGACAACTGTCCACTACACCTGATACCAGAGACCCAAAAGGGGGGGATATAACCCTGGTTGAGGGGGAAGTGTCCCCTCTGACTGATTTTCCTATATGCTAACTACGGACTCGGCTAAAGATAGTCAGCATCCCGTATTACAGACCCTGGATATTACGAATGTGAACGCATGACTCGCATTCCACTGCCTAACTAATGAGTCGACGACTGACTGGCCGATCCGACCAAGCACTGGAGGAGGAGATGAGCGCTCACCGTACAAACTTCCGGCCGACTCTTCTTGGGCACGCCATGCGCGTCCAAACTGCCTGAGAGATTCTGCAACAGAGGGCATCGATAGTCCCTAAAGGCGGGACAGAGCCTGGGTAGCGACTCGCAGATTCACCACTAACCGAAGTGTAGCGGTGACCGCGATCGGAAGGAGGAATAATGATGGGTCCCACCAGTCGACCCAACCGTGCTGAAGGCCGCCCCAAACCCGTGGCACTGACCCTAGGGGAACTCGCGTCAAGCACCCTTAGGACGTTGCCGTTTGGCAACATCGCTCGGGCGCAGGACTGCTAACCTGTGATTCACCCCGGGCGCAGAAAAGTCCGTCTTACTCGCTCGAGAGTCCGCTTGAGCACCATATGACCTCCCATGGGAAATCTGGGCCTGCCGGAGGACAGACGCTCTCAGGCTTTGGGGAACCAAAAGCTCTGGCCACACGATCTGCCTGGTGAAAACCCTAAAAAGGATCCCCGCCTTGTGGAGATTGAAGCTCACCTTGGCGTGTCGGGCCACTGAGCGGGACGATCCACAAGTCTCGTAAGGCGTTGACATCCAAGTCCCTGGCCTTAAGACGGATATGCTAGCAGGATCGGCCCTTGCCAGAACCTCGTTAGAGAATCGGCTGAAGAAACGGGACGTCTTATTCCTGGGCCGGCTTCTTAGCATTGGCGCGGTGGTGACTCCCACACACGCCTGTAACGCGGCAGATCCGTAGACAAGGACTGCTGGCGGCCCGTCTGCCGAAGGTGATAGTATTCCCTATGATAAGGGAATACAGAGTCGCTCCACCGCGATAGCCCATAACCTTCGCCACAGAAGTAGGGGGTGGAGATAGGAATAAGGTACAGAAGGACGGGTGGAGGTAAAAATCTAAAACCGCCTCCAACCCGCACCATCATAACGAGCGCCCCGCCGGGCCTTCGGGGAAACTAAATCCTTATCAACTAAGAGCGTGGATGCTCCCGGTAATCCCTGATGGTGTCGACCAAGGAGGAAGCCAACAACAGAAAGAACACTGGTCTCTCTGTAACCACCTAAGCTTGGATAGAACCCACGTTAGCCGAGGCACGAGGGAATGCTGGAAAGGACTAGCCCCATGACTTCCACGGCATCTAGGGCATTCTTTCCTGATGTGGCCAGGACGACCACAAAGATAACAAAATCGAGTGCTGAGGTCCCCGGGAACTGCCAGCCCGTGTTCACCCCGCTAGCAGTTTGTCGGCGCCTTATTTGTCCGACTAAATCCTGTGAGGCTTCCTCTCCCTAATCTGGGCGATGCCATGAAGCCATGCGAGCTTCTGCAAACACTCTCAGCTGTGTGAATCGAAGCCGGCGAAATCCTGAGGTGCTGTCTCGCCTATCCGGATCCTCAACTCTGGGACTCAGTGTTGGTGACTGTTCAATGAGGAGCAGATGCGCCACTACAACTTAGCTAAACTGACGCCAGTAACCCGAGCGTTTGGCGCAGCCTATCACCAAACTGCACAAAGGTCTCATCATTTATGCGTCTCATGGACCTAAACGTCCTCCTTAGGTCTCTGGGGTAAGGTGGAAACGCTTACGCAGAGCCAACTGCATGTCTGCAGAAACGCACCTTCATTAGGTGAGCACACTCTCCCTTGCAGCACCAATAATCCAGAAAAAAGGTGCATAGCCTTTTGCACCTCAGACAATTGGTATGAACAAGCAACCTTGGTCCGAAATGCTCTATGAACATATCAAGTCCTCACTAGGTTCCTGAACTCCGGAAGCTTTTACGTTGGGGCCTCTAACTCTATCACCTGCCTGGTGATTAAGCCTCCCTGTTTACAAAGCGGGAGGCCGCGATAGAAGTGGTTCCATCTCCTCCCTACGCAGAGCCTCCACCTCCATCCCCTGTCTAGTTCTTCCCTACGGAGGCTTCTGCCTGTCAGCCACGTCCCTACACGTGCCCCTGTCTGGGCAGCCTCCTCCCTACCTGTGCCTCCTGTCCTAGCTGCCTCCTCCCTACGCTGAGCAGCCTCCTCCCTACGCTGATCACCTCCTCTCTACGCTGTGCCTCCGGTCTACAGCCACCCCCGACGCTGAGCAGCCTCCTCCTTACGTAGGGTCGCCTGCCGGCAGCCTCGCTCTGCGAGCATAGCCTCTCCCTAATGCATAATCTCCTGTCTGTCAGTCTCCTCTCTGCTCAGAGGCCGCCTGGCTAGCGCCTCCTCTCTGCGCTCGTCCCCGACGTTGGGCCGCATCCCCCGTCGCGTCGCTCTAGAAACAGCAGGACGGAAGTGATGTCCTGGGCGTGGTTTCACCACTCCCGACACGGGAGATGATCCGTCCTGTCCCGTCCCTTGGGTCTCGACTTTCCAATAAGGAACAGTCTTCTGGGGGCAGGCCCCTTACGAGGGGAAAGCCTGGAAGGAGAAGGTTGCGGTCTCTGCGACTCTCAGAAGCCCACAGTTGCTTCGCGATACTCTGACGCCTTCCGTGCGGAAGTGCCAGGCGGGTCTCGACAGGGAGACCCCCCAGCGAAGAGTAGTAAAAGTATTTGCTCACTGGACTAACTGCTACAGCACTGAATAGGTAGAAGGGGCCGTAGTCGAAGTACTGGTACTAATAGTAGGATACAGTAACATTTTGAATACTCATCTTCTTCGACGCCACGCCGTCGCCACACCACCGGCGCCGGACCGTCGCCATGACATCATGATCCCCTACAGGTTTCCAATACAGGGGAAAACAACAGTCCACTAGAGAAAAAAAAACAAATATTTTAGGGCATGTTATAATGTGTGTATGTGAGTGGGTGCGTGTGTGCGGACTAGTTCCGGCTGCTCCCACTCTGGCAACACCGCGCTCTACAGCACGAGCAACAGTGCGGTGGGGTCTCACCGAAAAAAAAACGAAACAAAACTATTTCCGGCTGCCCCACTCTGGCAACACCGCGCTCTACAGCACGAGCTACAGTGCGGTGGGCTGGCGGAAAAAAAAAAAAACAAAAACCTAGCAGACGGGATCCCGGAGAGAGAAAAAAAAAACACTAGCGGTCCGAACACCCCCCTGTACTCAACACCCGTTAGAGAAACAAAATACAAGAATTGCTAAATACAAAACAGGAATGGAAGCGAGCGGCGAACAGAAGGGCAAGACTTACGCCGTACCTGCGTGAGGTACCCGGCGGAAGGAGGTCTGAACGTCGAGTCCTCTTGGCGCACCTCCGACCCCCGAGTCACCCGGAGTTCCCTCAGGACTCCAAAAAGACTCCCTTCACTCTAGATCACCCATCCCAACACCCACGAGCAACAAGACAAACTGACAAACATATACTAAACAGAAACAAAAATAACAACAGGTTTCTCTGCAATCGGCGAGAGACAGCCAGAGCCCTTCACATCCCGGACGAGCCCTCAAAATTCTCACACCACCCCCTGGAGGTCTGCCCTGATCAGAATCGGACTAGGTGGGAGTAAGGATGACTGACCTCACACGCTCCGCTAGAGTCCACACAATAAAGATTACGATACAACACCCCATTTTATTCACACCAGCATAAAATAAAACATTCCAAACACACGCACCATGCACGATCCAATAAAGCACTCCAACGCACACAACATGCACAATCACGATCAAGCACTCCAACGCACAAACAGCAACATTCACGAACAAGCACTCCAACGCACACTACATGCACAATCGCAATCAAGCACTCCCACACCCACAACATGCACGATTATAAATAAATATTCACCTTACGACGTACACAATCAAAATTACAGCATTCCTGCACTTATGAAATGTACACAATTATAAAGAAATATTTCCAGTATTGACCTTTCTCACACCACGGAGTGCGTCCACATCCTGCCCCTGTCAAGTCCGCAGGGAGCACCCTGTCGCACTAGGTGCTCCGAGCCGGTTGGTTCTTCGCAGGAGTCGCCCAAAGCCGACACACCCTCGACTCCCACGGGCAGTGAAGAGCCGTGGCCCGGTGTGGTGGGGGGGGGACGTATGCTGTTACTGGAGGTCCTGGACGGGGTCCCAGGCCGCCAGTCGAGACGTGCGGGCTCCCCTAGCATCCACGGTCCCGAACCAAGGCTGCCTCGACCAGCGCGTGGCACCAGCTCGTCCGTGGTCTCAGCCAAACGTGCCTCGACCATCACGTGGCACCACCAGTTGTCGTGCCCAGGTGAAGCCCCCGGGAGGGGGAGCGACTGGGAGGAAGTCGGAGAGGAGGAAAAGAAGAAGGTAGGAGGAAGGAGAAGGGTAACTGAACCCTGCCGTCAGTACCGTCTGACCATTGCTGTCAATCTTAACAGCCCTCGCATGATGGGCGAGGGGAGTTGGATTCAACGCACACAGTATACCCAATTGAATCAAGTCTTCTCAGCACGAGCCAGGTAAAGAATTGCATTAAATCAACAGTTATAAAACAATTGTTTATCTCACCCTTCTCTCACGCACGCTAAAGGTTCCTCCTTAGGAAGATATCATCTCAGCGAACATCGCTTATTAACCTGCCACCACATTTGCAAAGAATAAATTCAAGGCATAACTGACGACTTGTATAAACACATTTCAAATGACACAATCGCAACCACGCTTCCGAACGACTAAGCAGGCGTACAGAGAACAGATAAAGTCTGTTCAACCCCACTTGCTACAACCACCGAGGTTTCTGGGCGAAAGTGCCGAAAGCCGCCTTTTCCTGTGGCGGAAGAGAAGAGAGAGAATCACCGCAGACATACAGACTGACCGAGAAGAGAGAACAGAGAGAGAGACAGACAGACAGACAGAGAGGCGGGCAGAAACACACACACACGCTTCGCATATTACTGTGTCTCTGGCAAGTATGACGTCAATAACCAAAAAATAACGATTATCTACAAACAAACATACTGTGCAGGTTACCTTTTTAAATTCTAATTTACTAAACTTTGTCAGATTTTAAGTTTTTGTTTAATACTTGTTTTGCTTGGTCGTTTTGCAATAACTGCATTTTCGCGCAAACATTCTTCAAATGATCTTGTCGTGCAGGTGAAATAGAACTACTGTCTTAACTGTTCTCTAAAGTCTTTTAAAACCGAGTTATATGTCTGGCATAAAATCCACTTCACTTTATCCCAGCATGTATTCCGCTGAAAGCTAGTTTTCGACAAATTGTTTTCTCTTTGTTAACGATGTCTCTTTCTGCGGACAGTCACTATAATAAATAGTGATTGCGTGCCTTCATTACAGTCTATAAAACTGTTCTAAACACTCACATCGTTTATGCTAGGATCAACTAAAATATATGTCATCAGCTGTCCTTATAAACCTTCTATTATGATATGCTTTGTTCCATTTAAGGGTTGGCAAAAATCACAATATGACAATATTATAACGATAAACTGTTGGGAACAGGTTGAGGATAAATTATTGTTTTTTTTCCACTCAGTCCTGTCCACAAATCAGTGTAACAATGAGGGGTGTTTGTCATAAAGTTTAACTGCTCCATAGTTTTAGAACTGAACGTAAGCTAATCCATATTGGGTGTAGGATCAACTCGCTGTCAAAACTTTTCAGTGTAAGAAAACCCTTTGTGGGCCTAAATGCTAAGAGTAAATCGAATTCGTTCTGTATGAGTGTGTCTAGTTTCTAGTTTAGACTAATATGATTTTGTGCTTGTGTTAGGACCTTAATATCCTCGCCATTGTGAAGAATGAACGACGGAACTTTAAGTGTTTCAACGTCCAAGTTTTGCCCACTAATAAATTCCTTTAGATGGACGTCCACTAAGGCCCCACAACCCCATCCCACTTTACATCTTTAAGTCAGAAATTTCAAATATCAGTGAACTGTCTCCTAATTTTCATTTGCGAAGAACTGTATTTTGGAGAAGCCATCTTCATAACTGATGCTCTCTGTGGATGTTGTACTGTTATTCCCAGAACGGCTTTATTTCAAGTCTCTTTCTGACTATTGTCCCTGGCATAAGACTTACAGGTATAGCCAGAGTGAATATGCTTTTTCTGAAACTTTTTTTTGGCGGCTAAATAGGTAATTGGGCGTATGAAGTCAAATTTTTTTTTTATTTCCCATTCTTAATAATGGTTCTTAGTGCCTTTTGTGGTCAGGTTTTTCGAACTATTTTGAGTGCAATACTGCCAACATTATTTGCCTCTAGATTGGCCTGCTGTTCTAGTTTAGAAACTTTTTACTGCGCTAACCTCTGTGCGTTATAATCACCTCTTTAGTTACGCAAACCCAGTCAAAGTGCCGATCTCACCGTTCCTGTTCATAGTCCGCAACGTCTGCAAGGATCTTTTAAGTCTATGGTTATACACCGCACAGGCGCTGAATGTCCTCCTGGTTCTTCTGGCCCTCGCGACATTATTGTTGTAGCGTATTATTTGTTATGTCCAAAACAATGTGCAGGGTACAAAATTGGAACGACTTTCCCCTGGTGTCGGGTGATTTGTTGTAGATTAAAATGATCCGACCCTCCCCAAACTAATCTTTTAAACGGTAAATTAGGGTATTGTATAATGTCATAGAGCGCAATTTGCACTTGTCCCTGACGGCAGAGGGCTGAAACAGTTGAGGCCATCCATCAAATAAGTTGTCATCAGTGCTTAGCTCATCTAAATGAACATAGAGTAATGAATGTTATGCAAGATTGAGCGACTTTCCCCCTCAAACGTAGTTTCATCTGGCGAAACACTAAAACCTATGAGTGGGTAATTGCTAGTTGTAAGCCAGCATTTTAAGCTAGCTTTTATCAAATCGTGATTTTGCTTTCTTCAGGTTTGAATGTTACAAGATTGAGTTAGATTGCATTGTTATGTTTAAGAGAATGTCCGAGAGTTACTCATTGCTTCTTTTAGTGAGCAAGAACCCCGTATTACCATCAGTTTGTTAACTGTTTACGTCGTATGTTCTCCTTTCATATTTTTGTAATTCTTATTATTCCCCTTGGCTTTAGTTATAGTAAACATTACGAACTTTGTATAATATTTCGCTTGGAGCCGACCGTTTTGGCCCCGCAATTGTTATCAATAGCATGTTCTAAAAAAGAACGGGCGTCTTGAGTTGTTTATGTTACAAACATTTTTTAATAACATATTAAAAATGAGTGCATTCAAATATTCGGATGTCAAATATTCTGTTGGGCCGCACTACAATCTTAAAAATATAACAACTGACAACCCTCGACATTTCTGTGACCCGACGTCGCTTTTCATACAAAGTGATACGCCATTAAACAGATATATTAACACCCCCTATTAAAAAAGACGAGATCGCGAAAGCGTGGGTGTTAGTCATCCGATGCTGTTTTATTCAAACCAGTTAAACCGTTGGCTGTGGTTAGGTGCAGCAACTGGGTGTTGAGTGTTCGATGCTGATCACTTATATCAACCTGATCCTTTGGGAGGTCAGTGGTCTGATTTTCATTTTTATTACACCTTTAGGCGGATTTTGACGGAACTGCGAGCGCCCATTACCAAATGAAAAAACCGTTTAATCCATTCACATCATAATAACATGAAGGCCTTTGGAAAGGACTGTAACGAAGGCAATAATAACACCAAGACGGACTTTTAAGACAAAAGTTTGGAGCTTAATCATGGTCTAGGCACCCCTTATTTTTGGGCACACAGACAGTTTAAAGTTGACTGGAATCCTCCTTACACACTTTCTCCTTCAAGCGCAACACTTTTCACCTCGGTCCATAGAGCAAGAGCATAAACAGCATGGACTACAGTAATCTAGACACTTCTAAGGGCCTAACTAAGGCTAGGGCGGGAATAGAACAATAAACGACCTATTCGTACTTACGTTTGGGGTTTCTATAAGGGGGGCGGCAAGCACAGCAAATCAGCATAACTGATCCTTCTACTGGCTAGGAACGCGCAAAAACAAATACGTAGCAAATTTAGAGGACGCGCATTAATGCGACTGTTTAATTTTGCCTTCAAGTATAAAAAGGTACCAAGATGTTTACAATACGCAAGATCGTAAGTAGACTTAGCTGTTGGCCACTGGATTATACATGCTGCCTTCTGACCTTTAGGCTCCTGATAGGAACAATAATAAACTATAATAATGAAATTCTTATAGCAAGTCAATGAACAGAAGGTGGGAAAACGACATAAATTCGAGCCAGTAAATTGCAATCAGTAAAAGAACCCCAAGAATAAGTCAGCCAATCCCCCGCGGCCGCAAAGCCCAAAGCCATTGAAGACTCAGCAAAGCCGCGGACCTCTTTCGCGATGACCATGAAATTTGAAAATAAAATGAAAAAGACAGCCGCTTGTTCTTGGATTAACTGGCCAGGATTCCTCGGTCTTTATTTTACTAATTATTAACCCAACTAGTAGAAGAACTATATGCCCATAAAGTGCTGCGTCCTTAAAGCCAACACATTGCTTGCAGGTAGACACAACCAGCTGACAAGACTCGCTCCAATATTCCGGGTAAAGCGGTTCACGGCTTTACCAGCTGATTTTTGTATAAACTTGCAAGATGAAGCAGAGCTGTTTTTTTACCATGAAGTTATCATGCGATGGCGCGGAGGCACTGGACTTTGACCTCCCCGCCGCCTGTAATAGCCACCCAGCGTGCTTATTGCAAATCCTAAGGCTGTTATAGACGCGTAACTAATGTGACTCCTTGCTCGCTAAACATTGGTTTCGCTGTCGTTCTGCTTGCGTTTGTCTTCATATAAATTTTTTCGGATAAGGCTTCTCTTAGTCTATTCAACTGGAGTTCGTATTTGTCTCGGTTAGGAGTTAACACTTCTAGTCTTGCTGATCTTTCTGGTTCAAGATGCTTTTAGTCTTTGGGTTATTCGTTCTTTAATATCATGACCAAGGGGCGTCACAGCCTCAACGAGTTTTTCTTTTTCTCTTCTTATATCTCCCATCTAGGTTCACCTAGTTTGCTAAATTGTTTGTTAATTCGCCTCGATGTTCTTAAAGTACGATCAAGGGCCGCTATTTCGCGCATGGTATCGGCGAGTCGTGTATAGTCTTTAACGCTGGTTCTCTGAAAAACGTGGGATGTCTGCTTCTTTTACATTTTAATTCACCTGCGATGTATTTAATGCTTTAAGTTCCATGTTTTGCATTGTGGTTACGGTTGGGAGTTCTTCAGTGTGTTTTGAAGTTTAGCACTGCCTCCGCCCTTAATTTTGGCCTAAACAAGGCCAAGGGCGATTTTGTACGCTCGCAGGGAGTCTATTTCTAATGAGCCCACGGCTAAAAACTTTGATGGGGGCTTTTAGTTGTATGCTGAACATGTTGTCCTTTGACGCTCCTCACAAACTAATGGGTTATCTTTACAGGCAAAAGCATTAGGGTCGATAAATTCTGAGGTCTTGCCTAAACTTTGGTATAATGAGCTGACCTTACGTTCTGTAAGGTATACCGACTTTGTTGGTAATTTTTTAAACTCCCGATTTCTGCTAATGGAGGGGGGGGGGGGGGGGGGGCTTACTTGCAAGGTGAGCCCCTAGCGTGGCCGCTCCAAGGGGAACACTTCATGTTCGTCTCCACGAATCAAAATCAGCATAATCTGCATCGTCAAGGCCTGCCATGTTTTTCTTAAATAATTAATTTTTTTATGTTGTTTTAATAAAAAACTGGTACATGCATATGCTCATTCGTGACCCGCATAGAAGACTGAAAAGGAACCCTTTGGCCGTGAAGGGATATAAACGAATATTACTGTTCCAAATAATCCATCTACTTTGATGCAATCAATTCTTACCGTCTAATTTCGGACCTAGGATCAGATGAAGTGATGGTCCAGGCCTCTGGCGCTTACTGTGTCATAATAAGTACTCGATTCAAACAACTGACACAATACAGGAACATTGTCCGTAATTTGGGGCGGGCAATAGTTTACGAAAAGGTCTAGAAACTGGAGGCAAGAAATATTTTCTTTACACTGCAGACATATTTGAAACCTATGCTGACTTTGGCCTCCGGGAATGAAAGGGCTGATCTTGCGTTTCAAGAATCGAAAATGATGAAGCACTAAAACATAGAATAGCGCTGAAGATACTATGCGGCAAAAAGGTTGTGCCGGAAGGTGCGTATGGAAATCGCTGTTTTCCCATTCCCTTAGATTTTGAGGTGTTAAAAGCGCATGCGCCATACTTTCAAGGGAGCATAAAAGACAGACGACTGTCATATGAACTAACTTTTAACGAATACAAACGTGTTATATCAATCAACAGAACACCGAAGCAAGGTACAGCATTCGGTCATCTCGTAGAGTTTGACGTTGTTAGCAACCCTAATGTTAGCAAGGCTGTTTGAAGCAACAATATCTGTCAAATTATCAATATATTACGAAAGAGGATTCATCAGACTCATATCCCAGAAAAGCAGGGCAGACACTATAAATGGAATTTTAGTTTTAGTGTCGCAGCAAGAATCGCTAAAGAGAGGTATTTTATTTGCTGTGGAAGTATGAAGAAACCGTTCTAAGCGCAAGTGAAAATTTTTTAATCCGAAAATAGCGAAAGTGCATGTACAATTGTTGGTAGTCCTAACCTAATCTACGCTAGCCGGGCTTAGACCTTATCATCATTTGACGAAATAAAGAAAATTGTTGGGGGTGGGTGGGTAGAATCTAACAGCAGACCTTGTGTCCTAAAGATTTACAATCATCACAATGTGAGGCTTGAGATGATTAACAACAAAATACGTGTAAAGGGATGACCTAAGTCACAGAGATAATACAGATGCATGGAAGCGGGAGAGCTGTGAGAGACGTAATAAACATTCAAATTGATAAAGAAAAGATAGCCGATAAACCGCGTTTAATGTACATTTGTTTTTTAATATATGATGCGCAGCTGAATAGTTGAAAATAACAGATTAAATGAGATACAATACAAATTATTTGTATGTAAAAAAGCATGTCTGTTCAATTTAATCCAAATGTGCCTACAGCGCCGCCAAAAGAAGAGATAGTAGAAACCCCTAACATAAAAAACCTTTAGATAACAAACAGTACGCAAATTTGGCAGCAAGTACTAGAGCACAGACCTTTTCAAATACAGCAAACCAAACGAAGGTAGTCGCTCCTTTAATCTGTTACTTATGTTCATACTGGAGCATCGAATAAGTGCTCTAATCAGCAAGGAACGAGTGTTGGTCTCTTAGCAACGGGCATACGCACCCCGCAGCTTTACCTCTAGGAGGGTTTGTCTTTAGCTCTCGGTCGTGTTCATTAGCTGTAGGTGCCGCGAGCACAAAAATAAAAACTAAACGCCAAAAGCACACAGCTATGTTCAACTAATAACAGCTAACTTAGCTCGTTTAAACAGACAATAAATAAAGCGCTAGTTTGACTCAAACACAGCAAACGGGGGATGATGAATTTAAATCGTTTACAGGGCCATTTTGATGACTACAAAAGACAAAAGTTTGATCTGTCACAGATAGGCGAGTGACAAGTTTTTCATCACAGCCAGAAACCCCGAGGCAGTTAAAAAAGGAAGCTTAAAAAAAGTAAACGAGCCATTAAACTCTGTTCTAAACAGCTCACATTAACACCACCGAAGGGGTTTTACTTTAGTTGTTATGAGTCCTAAGCGCAAAAAGACCGGTGATATTGGTTCTGATTAAGTATTTTTGTTTTAATTAAATAATATTGGCTTAGAAAAGAAGGACAGCATGGCTAAGATAATGAAGACAAGACGAATTGTTTGAAGGAATGCTCGAGAGAGAGCGTTTATCAAGAGCACTGAATGATTTGATTTAGAAGTCATTGACCCAACTAACGTACAGGCCAAGTGTTGTGCATCTATTGCTCAAGTTCAGCAACCTACAATAGAACCCCCCAGGTTAAGTAATGTTAGCTTCTGTTTTAAGCGACTATGTAACAATAAATGAAGAAAATTTAGAAGTCTGGGTCTCGACTAAACAACAGACTATTCCTTTCCTCTAATGACTTAAACACCCGTTGGGCAGACGAAACCTGCTTGCACAGTTTGACGCTGCGGCCTGAAGAAGCCAGAATGAGAGGCTCTGGGGTCAGAGGGCGAAGTCTTAGAGATTGATTAAAACAGGCTAAGTATGCCACCGATTGTAGGCATGGCTTACTCCCGCTACCTCGGGAGTTGGTTTTAAAGAGAGCATTTTAAAACAAAAAAATTCAGACAACAAATGTTTCCTCATGTGTGCGTTCTTGCAAGGCTGCATCATGTCCGCGACACGCAAGAGAGGGACTAACTAATCGGCAATTACGCCAAGATCTTAACTTCTATGGAATATCCTTCCTGTGAGGGTAAGACCAATGATCAGTTGAAGAACAAAACAACCCAATAACTGTTTTAATGTATACACATGGAGGAGGATAAACAAATTTTGGTGCCAATTAAAGTGTCCAAGACAGGCCAAACATTAGGCAACCAGCCAAAGTCATTTGAACTTACTCCGAATGTTTTCGCCACAGGGCTGCCCCATTACACATTGATACGCACAATGAGCAGATTATAAGCGCATACTTAAAAAACACGAACATACAAAGAAATTCTGGCAGAAGAAATGTATTAACAAGAATTCACATCTGTCAAGCCGCAAGTGAACATATAAAACATTGTAAAAGTTTCTGTAGACTGAAGACAGAACTTACTTACGGCCCCCTCCAGGATCTAAGTTAGTTTTAAGAACTGGAAACGGGCTGCAACAAGTCCATGACGTAGTTTACTCACACTCGAGTCGCTTATTGGTCCTTATGAAGGCGCACAAAAAACTTCCGAAAAACAGTCTTAATGAGTAATCAGCAATTTTGTTCATTTGCCTTCTTTATTGTTAGGTCGGATGGGAGTTTATCAGTAGCCTGAATTATATAGAGGACCAGATGCTGCAGAACATTCTTAAAACGCTGCTGCAAGTGCGTAACGCCGTGTTCTAAAAATCTAAACTTATCTGAAATCATAATGGCGCCTGAAGAACAACAACATATGGTCTCAGCCACGAGTGTTGGATTTGCGGTTTAGAGCTAACGCCCAAGATGTAAAACCCCACAGAAACGAGACCAATGATCACATGTTGGGTTTTTTAGTGGGAAGTTTAGAGGTGCAGCGCACAGGTAAATGCAAATCTTCAACTAAAGTGTTTGATCCAAGACATGGGAAGCTGCCTGAGTCTTTCACAACTGCGAGGTTATGACTCCCGCTCACCTTTATAATAAAGCAGTGACGATGCCTTCAGGGTAGCATGCATTGCACAGTCATCAGAATAAGTACATGTGTTTCACTTTAAATAACATGTCTTTCTACGACTCTAATGCAACACATGATGAGAGCATTAGAGTCACTGGCTATGTCCTTAAAGTCCTGCCCTATAACGGAAGAATATTTTGATCCAACGCTTTTAGAAAGGGCGTTTTACCCTTAGGGAGGCCAGAACAGTGGAAAGGTTTGAACGAAGACACACTTCTTCAAAGGCGCGTGTCCCCTTTTGTTTTGTCTAGTCTTAGAGGAAAGGACATCATGACTCTGATTACCAGCGCTCAAGATGCGTTGGCAAAAGTTAGTGTGGTAAACGATGGAGACTATCATGACTCCTACTTGATGGCAGATGTAGTTTGTTGGCGGTACGTCCTTTGAACCATTATAGGAAGAACCTGCATGAAACAGTACAGTTTGGATCCTGCCATTACATTTCTCTGCGCCCGGGATGAGTTGGGATGCTGTTCTTAAAGTTTTAAAAACTGAGTACAGAGGATTTATTGTCGGATGTACCAGATCCAGATGATTGGGAAAACGGATGGCGCGTGGATTGGGGGAATTTACTCGTAGGGCGTCCGCCCATCATTACTGTAATGCAAACAAAAAATACGTGGACGGACTATGATCCTAGTAAAGTCAACTATCTTGATGTATTTAGATGCAAACAATCTGTATGGTTGGCAATGGCGCAATCGCTTCCCTTACGCAACTTCATAAGTACACATACGAATAATATTCAAAAAGCTTTAAAGTGGTTGGGCCTAGTTTAACGCGTGATCCACAGCGTGGTTTCATTCTAGAAGTTGACTTAGAAGATCCGCATGAAAACTCCATGACCTGCAGAATGAAGATCATTAGCAGCAGAAAGTCGAAAAGATGGATCCAAGAGAACCACCTAAACTTTGTGCCGAATCTTCGAGGCAAAAAAAATTATGTCTGTCTGTACAGACTTCTACAATTTTATTTAAATTTAAGACATGTTTAAAAGTTAACTGCTGTCCAGCGCATAATTGCTTTTGATCAAGAACAGTCATGAACCATACATCATGAAGAACACTGACCCAGAACTAAAGCCACAATGCTCAGAAAAAGACGTTTGTAAGCTGATTAACAACGATTGCTGTTTTGGGAAGACTATGTGAGAATCCGCACTAGGAGCGCAAAGATGTAGATTAGTCACCCAAGAGAACAAGCAATTAAAGCTGACTTTCAAAAAACAATTATCAGGACTTTGAAAGATTTCGATCAGCTTTTTGGCATAATGATGAAAAAAAAGAAAGTCAAATTGGACAAACCCGTTTTTGTAGGGGTTTACTGTTTTAGAATTAGCAAAGCTTTTGATGTTAGAATTTCTTTACGACTCTTGGAAGCCCTTCGTATCCGGAGTCCTATAACTTTACCAGATCACAGACAGTTTTGGTTAGAGAGCCCTACTTGAAGACATATTAAAAGACATGAAATAGAAGTAGCTAAAGGACAGGCGGGATGGTATGATACATCAATTACCCTAAAGAAAAAATTCACTTTACATTCAATTACTAACAAGACGGTTTTAGGAAGAGATGAGGGATGAATTTATCTGGAAAGGTTAATCAAGGAGTATGTGGGGTTAAAGGTCAAAATGTACATTTTTCGAGCCAGGATAAAAATCATTAAGAATAGCAAAGGGAATATCCGCAGCGTTGTCAGTCAAACATATCACATGACAACTACAAAGAAGCATGCTTTGGCAATAAGACTTTTCATCATGACTACGTAAACGGCGATCTAATCTACATGAGAACAACACAACCTGTTGTACCAAAGAAGTCAATTTATAGAACAAACACAAAACGGGTGTTTGGTTAATCCAGATCCAAGTTTTCATATGCAATTGGGCACTGGAGAACCGTAAATTAATTAAAGCGGACTGTGCCTGCCGGAATTATCTGCATTTTCTTCACAAAAGATCTTTTGAGGGCTGCTGTTTTGTTGTGGCCAGTTTCTCGTAAATAAAACACGGGCGGATTCATTTTTACTATTCTTTTTATTTCGTACGGGTCAACACTCCAAACCGGGATCTGTTGCCCTGATGCGAGTGGCCCTTCTGCGTCCCCCCGTAATAAAGGTACCCTTACTTTTCATCCAAATGTAATAGTTTGCCGGATGAAGACGCTCCTTCAGCAACATTTATTGTTTTCTTTTGATTGCTTGTACTGGTTTTAGCCGCTTTAACAATTCTTCATTATTCAATGCGCGCAAATCTGAGGGCAGTCTTCTAACCCTTTCGGTGTTAGCGAAATTGTCAATCAGCTTCTCTGGTGATTACTGGGAGGAAAAAAGTCTTCCAGCTAACTGTTTTTAAAGGTTTCGACAAAGGCCTGTGATCTATGAACTCCTGGTATGCCTCTGTTAATGGTTAATCTATGTTTTCAACAATAATTGATTCACTGGGCCTTTAAAATTCTTTCACACACACCATCATCGACGTGAATCATGTCGAGGTAAGTGAGTGGACCTCGCTGGTATATCAGCGTATGGCAACAGCAACACAAAGCACTTCTTGGTTAATGGTATCTGCATCTTTGTAGCTGAAGTCCAGGTCAATGACTGTGAGTGCGGACTTAAATCTTGTTCGTCTAATCCTATCAGAGGGTATAGACAGAAGATCATTTTGATGGGGTGTCGGTCGGGTTTTGTGTTCACAAAGTGTGGGTCTCTTATTCGTCTAGCGCAAGTAAAAAAATTGGCCAAATCGCTTGTTTAATAACCCATTCCTTTGCTGTTTTGTTCACTGGACAGTCCCGCTCTTGGATTAGCTTTTTAAATTGGCTGTGATGGCCCTTCCAATATCCGTTGGGTGAATTATAGAGTTTGTTCATTTTTATTCAGTCCATATGATGTGCAACAAAATACACAACGGTCATACCAACAGACAATAAACCCCGATTTCTTGGCATCTTGGTGTTGCTGATGGTTGAATAAAAGTCACTGAATTTTGGGTGGGGCAATGTCTCGATTGGGTGTGCCGGTTTACAAGATATTATTTTGTTATTGCTGAGCAACATTTTTAAATGTGGAAGCTGCATGCCCCTGTCTTTCAGTGTGTCATTAAATAATCTAACTGCTCAGGCTCTGCCTTTCAAAGGCGTTTTTGTGCTGCTGCTAGGTCCTCCATAGCTTTGTTATGTATTTTTCTCTCGCCCCATTCCCCGTTACTAAATGCAAATTACTGCCACTAAAAAAGCAACGCAGTCACCACAGCGCCGCCTATCATTATTGCCAGTGAAGCCCCATTTTTTTATAAATGTATTTTTTTCTGTAACATGATTTATAAAATTTTGTCTGATTATTCCTTGCCTTATCTAGAAAATCTTTCGGTAGCAACCGGAAGCTGCAATGATAGCAGCACCGCTTTGCTGAATCCTCAAAGTCTAGGTGGCCAAGATCTGCTGTTAATTCTTAACAAGCTTTTACCGAGCATTGATATACCTACACTTAGGCCTCCATAACATGCAGAATGGTATGACAAGTTAGCTACAGTTTTTTCGGTGCTCATTTTTATTAAATAAAATAATTATAATTATTAAAAAACATGAACAGTGATTGTTCTAGCTACAGCTACAAGGCCTAAACCTGCCCGAACGATGAATGACCTAGTTGATGAATCAAGCTATTAGCCCAAAAAGGAGAGGCTGTATTCTTTGGCAGCATGTGGGATAAAACAACAGTTCCCGGAACTGAATTCAGCATTGACAGATTCAACAGATGTCGCATCGGCAAGACATTATGAAAGTATCATAACAGGTATGAAGCGCACTGGGGTCTAGAATGGTGAAAAGTGTGGGCATAACGTTCTTAGTTTGTGACACTAAACTAGTCAGTATATTTGCGCCCATTGATTCTGTGAACCATGATCTTAACGTAATGATTTAACGCAAGATCCAGGTTAAACAAAGGTCTTCTAGAGTCGCTAGGGGGTGATTTATACGATAAATGTTTGGAACATTGTTATCGCCAGTATGCAGGATTAATTACTTTTATCATATAAGATTTTATTTCCTTCAAATGAACGATTATGGAAATCACAGAATCAGAAAACACTGAATCAGGTGTAGAAAGTAACCAACTAGACAAAATCCGCAGATAAAACCCTGGACCAGGTGGAGGCCATTAAGAATCCTGGGCGTGTGAAGCAGGAAAAAAATTAGCCAAGTGGAACAGACAACAAAAATTAATGTACAGCATTATGAAAACATAACACCGGCGCAACGCCAGAAAAACAAGTTGATTCAATGCCCGTGCTATAAAAACTCCAAAGAATTTCAAGGGCCCCAAAGTCTTCTTGGAATATTGAACTAAAACTGTTGTCAGTTTTGGCGCCTTGCTGCTGCTTGGGACAGTTATTATGGTAATAAAATATATAAGAAAGACAAGCAGAAACAAAAGCAATCAAAAAAATCTGAAACCAGTAAATGCAGAAAAGACACTTTGCAAACGCCAAAACCGCCAATAACAAAGCATCATTTTGAATCCATTTCAAATGGAATAATATTTGAAATTTTTTTATAATAATAGATCATGGCGTATTATAAAATGATGAAGTCAATAATAAAAGTCATGGAGTCTATAAAAAGCCATTTCCATAGACCCGAATTGTAATCAGTGCGGTTGCTTCGATGTAAAAACCTTCCTTAAGATTTATGCAGAGAAACGCTGACAAAACATCCTCAACGATGACGCGTTTTTTGAGGCGTGTGGTGTACTATATGTAGGCATCTGCTATTTAAGATAAAAAACATAGCTTGTTTTTTTTTAATCATTATAAGAGCTTGTTGTACCTTAAAGGATGACTTTAGGTTATGATCGTGAGTAACTTAATCAAGAAGCTTAATTAAAAACTTAACAAGAACTTATTAAGAACTTGAAGTATGTAATAAAAACTTAATTAAGAACTTGGGTGACTTGGGGGTGGGGTGTGTGTGTGGGGTGTACACAAAGCTTTAATTATTTGTCAAGTGTAACACACTTAGTGCAAGACAGTGCTGCGTTTTATTGTGATGCATTGGCTCTTTGTTGCAAGTTCAATAGCAGCCGCCAAGTGCACGAAAAAAGTTTATACCACACCCCTCCTCTTTTTTCATCCAGGCTTGGTTCTGGCATTGGCAGAGTTACCTAGGGTTTTTTTTAAAGTAAAATATCGGCTTTAGCAAGCTAAAAAGTCAGCCTAATAGTTTGAACAGGGCGTTGACAGCAAAGCGACAAAGCAGCATCTGAGCGTCTCTGCTGTAACCTTTTGACCGCTCAGGGTGAAGCGCTAAAAAAACGGCTTGCCACGTTGACCTTTGACCGGCTCAGGGGGTAGCGCTATTGAAAACGGCTTTGCCACAGTGACCTTTGACCGCTCAGGTGAAGCGCGAAGAAACGCTTGCCATGTACCTTTAACAGGCTCAGGTGAAGCGCTGGTTCTTCTCACATCTGCTCGACTTTGAGAGGAGTGTGTTTGAGTTGAAGTGTTCGTGGTATCCAGGGGAGTAGTCCAATAAATTTCTAATCTCCTCATGCGTGAAAACATTAAATACAAATCCGCCTCTTAGAGTAGACTTCTGGGAAAGAATGACCAACTGTTAAGAAAACCTTTTTAGCATATGGATCAACAAACGAGCAATCTCTCTGAGTTTGCGAGAAGATAAAGGCCTGCCGCTCGCACTCATGCCAAAGCAACTAACAAATTGTGCATGTTACTCAACATGCTTGTCAAGGAATTGTCAGCTTAAAAATCTCCCACTATCTTTGTTCACCATGATCTAAAACCTTTATATAAACAAACCAACCTGCACAAAACCCAGTAAAGATCGTCTCACCTACACCGACACCACCTTCAATGCAATCAAACCCGCGATAACGATCCGCGCGCTGTCATCCTGATATGAATCCACCCCACCACCCCCACCCTCACCTGCAAGCCCCAGTCCCTCTCGCTTTATGATGTTGTGGACGCTTGGCTCGGGCGCGGTGTAAACAAGGTCGCGCGTCGCGCTGGTCCAGCCGAGCTTTACACCTAGTTTTTGTAGGTTGTAGTACATCCGTCATTGTAAATTTAAGCATTTATATAAAGATAGTGCTAAGCCACACCTACTCCGCTCCATATGGTTGAATGTACTAAGGGCTGCCTAACCCTATCTAGTGTGTTTGCCAGAACATTCAAACTCGCCATTCATTGCATAAGGGCGACACTTAAGGCAGATAACTGGTTAGAAGTAGAAAGTATACACATCTTAACACAAATCAGCTTGCCCCAGAAACACTGAAGCCTGTAATTAACAATCAAGCATGGCACGAATCACCGGTTACCTTCGCCTTAAGAAATGAACGCTGTGCGGGCAAACATGTGATATTAGCTTGCCTTCACTGACTAACTCAACTAATTCTTTCAACAAAGACCCTAACATGCAGTTAAAATAAAACTATGCCGCGCATAACAATCATGTTCTTCATATCGTTTTAGCCATTTTAAAATAACACAAGTAAAACACAGTGGCCACACCGGGGCGCAATCAAAACACAGCCTTCTTTGTGCAGTAGCCCCAACACAATGCCGGCCCAGTCGAGCCAACGTCGATCCGCCTCGTCTGATGGCAATCTAGACTTGTCCTAATGTGGTGCAACCCATCTGAGTGTGTTTCGTTTTAAAACAGCAACAGCTGAGTGTCAAACTGCCGCGAGCCCGTAAATTAAGTGATCAGCTGTCAGCCCGTGTACAAAGTTTGTATGGTGGAAATTAGTCCAAAGAAGTGTGCGGATTTTTAGTCCATTTAATTGAAGAGAGAAAAAGTGTGTGTGTGTGTGGCTGTCTGCCCCGCCTCTCTTCTGTCTGTCTGTCTCTCTCTCGGTCTCTCTCTTCTCTGTCGTCTGCCGGTGAGTCTCTCTCTCTCTCTTCCGCCACAGGAAAGGCGGCTTTAGGCCACGTTCGCCCAAAAACTCGATGTTGAGCAAGTGGGGTGAACAGACTTTATCTGTTCTCTCGTAACGCACGCCGCGTGAACCATAATACCGTCTCCTTGGCACACACTAACAACGGTGGGCCGAAAGGATAAAAGTCCGGCGAATGTACAGGGGCGGACGAGCGAGACCAAAGCATGTTGCAACCCTGAATCACCAGTTCTCTCCTTCCCACCGACACCGCATCACCAATGCTTAAACAGGAGAAAGAATTTGGAATATTAAGAATGGCCAGGGTAAAGAGTGAATTTGTAACCTGAGAAAAGGTCGCACAGCATATTTCTCTTACAATGTCGAAAACAAAGAGCAAAATTGCGCAAAAGAGAAACTAAGCCGGCTAGACAACAACCAAATCAAAACAAACAACCACGAACTGATGCTTACCAGCTACCCGTGGTGAACCCCGAAGAGGCGGGTCAAAGGACTCTCTCTACCCTCTGTCCAGTCGAGAGGACAGAGGCGAAGATGCGGAAACAGAAGAAATGATGTCCCTCTCCTACAGGCCGACTGCAGGAATTGAAAGTACTGACTGTACTCTCGACGATAAGGTAAAGAACCAGGACTGGAGCAGGCGCCCCCAGAGACATCTTCCGCTCGAGTGAAGAGCTAACCTCCCTCAGCAATGGCGGCCAACATGCCATGCTGCGTCACAGAGTGAGCATACTTCAAACTAAAAGAAACGAAGCACGTGCGACAGGTAAAAAGACAGGCGAGAGGCCGATAGACAGAAAGTTCGAGAGAAAGGTACCGGCCACCCGTGAACTTGCAGGATGAATAGCACGGGCGGTGGAATTAGAGAGAGAGAGAGAGAAAGCAAATCGAAGTTGAGCTGAACCACACCAAGGTGCAACTGCACCACAAGCCACCCTAAGGGACGGATACACGACAACAGCAACGACAATAAACAAATAAGTAATTCCGCCACCCTAGGTGGGTCGAACGTCGTAGGCCTCGTGACAAACTCGTGACAATGGGTAATTATGATTTAACTTTCCTTTGATGCACACAGTTCCACGAGGGAGGAAGCGTATGATTTTTTTTGTTTTGTTTTGTTTTTGTTTTTGTTTTTGTTTCATTTTGATCTGTTCACCACTAAATTTTGATTAAACATGCAAATGGCTGTTGTTTGTTTGTTTGCTTGTTTTACAAATAACATTTTCAGCATCCACGAATAATGTTCATGCATAGTCTTTTTATTGATTGTGTCTGGCAATCATATCTATTCTTTTAGTGAAATATTCTGGTGAAAGTTCGAAACTGCACACTAGTTTAACTTTTCATTATTCTCTTGCACTATTCTCTTCACTCAATATAAGATGAGTTACGATTTCGTTATCATTTGAGTGTGGGAATTTCTGTTTATATTATCGACTGTAAAATGTGCTTAAAATTGCGTTTAAAAACAAACAATTCTAGTTCACTTTGTCGTTCATGTAACGTTTACAGAAATGAACAAATATGAATAAAAACATGTCAACGATGTCCTCTGCTTTCGACTTCGAAATTTGATTGTGTGAGTGAGTCAGGGCAAAGGAAATAGACTGTTTTCTCCCATCCCCCCCACCCCACCCCCATCCCCTCCCAACACACACATATGCACAGGCTTACATACACAAACTGATATACATCCACACACACACACACACACACACACACACCACACACACACACACACACACACACACACACACACACACACACACACGCACGCACGCACACACACACACACACACACACACACACACACACACACACACACACACACACACACACACACACACACACTGCATTTCAGTCCACCGTTTTGATGAAATAGAAAGTCATCACAATTGTAGGAATAATCACTGAAAGCGTAATAATACTTGCAAAAAGAATTGGATGTTGACTGCAGCATGTTGACACAACAGGTGAAACAGCAAAAAGGTAAAATGTCAACTTACAGGTCGAAAAATAATAATCGTAATAATAGTTTATCGTTTTAATCCAAAGAAACGGGATATAAAGCGCCCGTCGTTTTGTAAAGCGCTTTACAAAACGACAGGGAATTAACCCGCCGATTTGTAAAGCACCCGCCGATTTCTAAGCAGCGCTTACAAATAGGCGGGGGCGTAGCCAGCCGATTTGTAAGCACTCTACAAATCGGCGCTGCTTACAAATCGGCGGTTTTACAAGTCATGCAATATAAGCCGATTTGTAAGCGCTTACAAATCGGCGGTTACATACACCATTACACAAGACACCATGACATGATGCATGACAACGTAACGCAACACAAAATAACACGTCACGTACCTTTGCAGTCTACAACATGTAACACAAGACAGGTCACGAAACCAAACAATTCAAATACTCTTTGCCTATCTGCCTGTCTATCTGCCTGCCTGCCTGCCTGCCTGCCTGCCTACCTGTCTGTCTGTCTGTCTGTCTGTTTCTCTCTCTCTCTCTCTCTCTCTCTCTCTCTCTCTCTCTCTCTCTCTCTCTCTCTCTCTCTCTCTCTCTCTCTCTCTCTCTCTCCCTCCTTCTTCGGCATGCTGTATTTGAATTTTACTTATACCTTTAAAGACGATTCAGAAATAACTCTCTCCAGGCTGAGACCAGCAATATCGAGCACATCTTGAAATTCGCGGCTGAAACGGCTGTAACAGATGTGTTCGTATTTCTGAGTTTCAGTGTGTTGACAAATCTACCATCAATGCAAAGGCGTGTATGTCATCAATTCTCTGCAAAATATGTGATGACAGCAAGGCAGTCCCATCCGTCAGTTAAGACACGAAACAGACTCTGACACGACAACGGAGTCAAATCCTGCTGCCTACATGTTTTAGGATAATGAATAACCCAACCCATCTGAACATGGAACTGTGGTACGCTCTGTACAGACCCTATGGAATAATCGCCAATCTGATCATGGACATAGGGGAGCCGACTGTGCTCGTGTTCGGAATATTCGGAAATCTTATGATTCTTCTGATCATGCTTCGTCTTCCGGCATCCACTTCCAGTGTTTTCTTTCAAGTTCTGGCCTGCTCTGACCTGCTCATTTTGCTGATCCAGCCCTTCAACAGTTTCCTCTTTGTGGCATTCAATGTGCCAGCGTTTCGCACACTTGGTTCCTGGCAGTGTAAAGCGCAAAGGCTGGTGTATTACACGACACACACTTTATCCCCATGGATGCTGGTGGCACTCACCATGCTGAGAGCAGCTTCTGTGGTATGGCCACTTCGTGTCAATGCTGTGTGGACGAAGGGAATGTCGAGAGTTACCGCTGGTGTGATGACAGTTGTTATCACTCTGATTCACTGTCACGTCCTCTATGGATTCGACATAGGATCTTGTTTCGAAATATGCTGTAATGGGGGCGTATCGCGAACGTACCAATGGTTTTTTGACATCATCTGGGCGTGGATAGGTTTAACTGAAAGTTGTTTTCTCCCCTTCGTATTGTTAGGGGTCAGCAACTCCGTTCTTCTCTGGTCTCTTTTCCGATCTCTCAAAACAGGCAAACTCCCTCCAGTACAGCAAGACGCCCAGGATTCCAGACAACAGAAAGTGAGGTCACTGACTGTCACCCTGGTTGTGACAAATCTCTGTTTCTTCCTCCTCACCACGCCAGTGATCATGGGTCAGTTCGGGAACTGGTCTGGCCCCATTCAACTTGGCCGCTACCATGTGCTGGGTGCTGCCAGCCAGGTTCTGTTGTACTCCAACAGCGCCATCAATTTTTACCTGTATTGCCTGACTGGCAGCAAGTTCAGAGCAGCTTTCATACACAATGTTTTATATTTTCGGGTCATTCTACACAACTTAAAGTCAAGTCTTTGTTCAAGGTTGCCCCATCAACGACAACGGTATCAGTAATGGATAGCCAATTCAGAGTGGCTTTCATACAGATTTTCGGGTCATTCTACGCAACTTAAAATCGTGTCTTTGTTCAAGGTTGCCCAGTCAATATCAGTAATGGCTAGCAAATTCTGAGCAACTTTCAAACAGAATATTTCACGCTTTCGGGTAATTTTATACAACTTAGTCATGTCTTTCTTCAAAGTTGCCCGTCAATGACAAAGATATCAGTAATGGCTAGTAAATTCAGAACAGCTCTCCTACAGAATAGTTCATTCCTTTCGGTTATTGTACACAACGTAAAGTCATGTCTTTGTTCAAAGTTGGCACATCAATGAGAATAATACCAGTAATGTCTAGTAATTTCAGAGCAGCTTTCATGCAGAATATTTTCTTATAATCATGTTTGGGTCATTCTACAGAACTTAAAATCATGTCTGTGTTCAAGGTTGCCCCATCAATGACAAAGATACCAGTAATGGCCAGTTCTCAAGTTGAGCCAGCAATGTACATGGTAAGATCTCCCGTCAACAGTGATGTTGAGAATGGCTGTGGCGACATGGTGATGACTGTGGCTAAACACAACTAAAGCAGTCTGCTGAAATGCTTCAGTATTGAGCTCAAAAATAAAAACGAAGAGAACAGTAAAATGCCAATCCTAGCTCACCCCGCCCTCAACCAGTTTCGGGCGGGGTGACCCTAGGATTGGCATTTAACTGTTCTCTGACAAGTAAGACTTCAATAACCAAAAAAATAACGATTATCTACAAACATACATACTGTGTAGGATTATCCGTTTTCAATACTAATTTACTAAACTTTTCAGATTTCAGTTTTTGCTTAATCCTGTGTTTTTCCTGGTCGTTTTCAATAACATCATTTTCACGCATACATTCATCAAATGCGTCTCTGTCTTTCATGTGAAATAAAACTACAGTCTTTAACTGTTCTCTAAAGTCTTTTAAAACCGAGTTATATTTCTGACATAAAATCCACACACTTATTCCAGCATGTCTTCCACTGAAAGCCAGTTTCGACAAAGTGTTTCTTTTCTTAACTATGTCTCTTTCTGCCGAACAGTCATCTATAATAAATAGTGTCTGCATTCCCTCAAACAATCTAAAAAAGTTTTCTAAACACTCACTCAATTTATTGCTGGGATCAACTAAAAATATGTTATCATCTATCCATATAAACCTTCTATCATGATATGCTTTGTTCCATTTAAGTGTTGGGCAGAAAATCACAATATGATCAAAATTATAACGATAAACTGTTTGTAACAGGTCGAGGATAAATATTGTTTTCCCACAACCAGTCTGTCCACAAATCAATGAACAATGAGGGGTTTTTGTCATAAAGTTTAACTGCTCCATAGTTTTATAACAGAATTTAATCTAATCCAGTTATTATGTTTATCATACTCTCGGTCAGAACTTGTTCACTATAATAAAATCCTATAAGGTCTAAATGTGTAAGATTAATCCAATTTAGTCCTGTAAGATCGTTTCTATTTAGACTAATATTAATTTTGTCGCTAGTTGTTATGACCTTAACATCCTCACCATTGTGAAGAACAACGACAGTAACTTTAAGTTTTTCAACGTCTAAGTTTTGCCAGCTAATAAGAATTCCTTTCATAAGATTGTCACTGACTCCCAAAGCTCCATTTCTTGCCTTATCTTTTAAGACAGAAATTTCAAATATCATTGTGAACGTGTCTCCTAATTTTGTGCGCGGAATGAACTGTAATTTTGTAGAAGCTTCCTTTAAAACCATTTCTTTTCTGTGGAGGATGTACTGTTTGTTCCCATACGGCTTTATTTCGATCTCTTTCCGACTATTGTCCTCTGGCATAAGACTTATATGTAAAGGACCAGAGTTGAAAGCTTTTCTGAAACTTTTTTGACGGTCAAAAAATGTAAATGGGCTTAAGAATTCAAATTTTATGTCCCATTCTAAATATGGTTCTAAGTGCCATTTGCTGTCAGTTTTCCGAACTATTTTATATTCATACTGCCCTGCATTATTTGCTTCTAGATTGCGCAGCTGTTCTAGTTTAGGAAACTTTTTGTTGTCGCCAACCTCTTTGCGTTTGTAATAACCATCTTTAGTGTACTCAAAACCATACAAAGCACCTATCTCGCCGTTCTGTTCAAAGTCCTCAGTGTCTGCAAGGTCTTTTAATTCTAAAGTTATACACCTCACAGGCGCTAATGTAACTCCCGATTCTTCTGGCCCACGCGACATTATTTTTTAGTACAACTTATTATTTTATTTCCAAAACAATGTGCAGGTTATCACATTTTACGACTTTCCCTGTTTTGTCTGTGATTTTTATATTAAATGATCTGACCCTCCCACAAGCTAATTTTTTAAACTGTAAATTAGGGAATTGTATAATTTCATAATCGCAATATGCAGCTTTCCCTGACGGAAGAGCTCTTAAAACAGTTGAGGGCCTTCCATCATATAAGTTTTCATCAGTGCTCAGCTCATCCAAATGAACATAGAGTAATGAATGTAATGCAAGATCGAGCGGTCTTTCCCCCTCATACGTAGTTTTATCTGGCGTAACACTAAAACTATGAGTGGTAGATTGGTAGTTGTAAAGCCTAACATTTTAGCTAGCTCTCTATCAAAATAGTAAGCTACTTCTTCAGGCTTGAATGTTAACATTGTTTTTAGATTTGCATTGTTAAGTTTGAGAGTAATGTCGAAGTTGCTCATTGCTTCTTTTAGTGAGCAAAACCCGTAATAACCATCAGGTATGGTTAACTGGCTAACTTTGGTCCCTGATTTGTCAATTTTTAGAATCTTATTATTGTTCTTGGATTTACTTATATTAAACCATACGACTTTGTAGAATATTTCATGGAGTGCAACCCTTTGGGTTCCGCATTCGTTATCAATAGCATACTCTAAAAACGAAGGACGGCCTTGGGTTGTTATTGTTACAAACATTTTTTAAACGAAATAAAAATGAGCGCATTCAAATATACTGGTGCAAAATATTCTGTTGGGCCGCACTACAATCTTAAAAATATAACAACTGACGCCCTCGACATTTCTGTGACTCAGTCTGACACCTTTCAAGTAAAGGTTAGTACTCCATTGAACAGATATCTTAACCCGCCTATTAAAAACGACCACATCCCAAAAGTGTGGTTCAGTCATCCGATGCAGTTTTATCAGAACCAGTTAAACTTTGCTGTGTTTTGTGCATCAACCGGGTGTGGAGTGTCGTATGCTGATCATTTAAATCATCCTGATCCTTTGGTGAGGTCAGTGTACAGATTTCATTTTTATTACACCTTCAGACGTATTTTGACTGAACTGCAAGCGCCATTACCAAATGACAAACCGTTTAATCCATTTAGCAACCGAATAGACATGAAGGCTTTTAAAAGGATCTGTAACGAATTTAATATTAAGGCCAAGACAGACTTTAGACACAAGTTGGATCTTAATCATGGTCTAGGCACCCCTTATTTTTGGGGCGTGCACAGACAAAAACACCTACGATTTCAAATCATGGCGATCTCCACCAGCCATAGACGAAATGAAACCCTTTGAAGATCAAATGAAAAGAATGATAACCAATATTGAATTCAAAAAATCTAACAACGGTTTCCAAACAACACTAAAAAAACAAATAAAACAAGTACAAAATGACAAAAAAATATTTGTGAAGGCTGATAAAACTAGCAATTACTACAAAATGGAACCAAAAGAATACTCTCAACTCCTTGACAAAAACATCCAGAAAAACTACAAAAAAGCCGACAAAAATATACATGACAGTATTCGCACTAAAGAAAAAGAACTTGCAGAGCGCATAGACCTAAGTGACAGGATAGAAGCGACAGCAACAAAAGAAGCTTTCATAACACTCAAAGACCACAAGCCCAATTTTCATAACAACCCAACATGTAGACTAATAAACCCATCCAAATCTGAATTAGGCAAAATAAGCAAGAAAATTCTGGAAAAAATAATAAAGAACGTAAAATCAAACTCTGAATACAACCTCTGGAAGAACACATACGAAGTCATCCAATGGTTCAAAAAACTCAATAAACAAAGTAATACAGTATTCATCACATTTGACATAGTAGACTTCTACCCATCTATAGATGAGAAACTACTCACCAAAGCCCTGAAGTTTGCCAGTAACAACACAGACATAACAGGGTCAGAAATGGAAATCATTCTCCACACCAAGAAAACATTACTACACAGCAAAAATGAAACCTGGATCAGGAAAACCAACAGAAACTCAACATTCGACGTGACCATGGGATCATATGATGGTGCAGAAACATGTGAACTGGTCGGACTATTCATGCTGTCCAACATCAAGAAAAAACTCGGAACACAAGTCGGACTATACAGAGACGATAGCCTTGCTGCACTGACCAACAACCCAAGAACCATCGAAAATAAGAAGAAAGAACTATGCAAAATCTTCCAAAACCACAACTTAAAGATTACCATTGAACCAAACAAAAAGGTAGTGAATTACTTAGACATAACACTGGATCTCAACAATCACATATATAAACCATACAAGAAACCCAACGATACACCTCTTTATGTACACACCAAAAGTAACCATCCACCATCTATATTAAAGACCATACCCCATGGCATAAACAAGAGACTATCAAACCTGTCATGCAATGAGAGAGTGTTCAACAATGCAGCAGTAGAATACCAGGAGGCACTACAAACAAGTGGATACAATTACAAATTAGAATACAACCCAGACAACAACACAAACAAAAGCAAGAAAAATAGGAAAAGAAAAATCATATGGTATAACCCCCCATACGACGGGAAACTCAAAACAAACATAGGGAAAGAATTCTTCAAAATCCTAACAACTTCATTCCCAAAAGAACACAAACTGTCCAAAATATTTAACAAAAACACTGTCAAACTATCGTACTCATGTATGCCCAACCTTAAAAACCTAATTGACGCATCCAACAAAATGAAAATCAACACAGCAAAGAAGGGTGAAGAAAGGAAATCTTGCAATTGCACCAGAAAGGAGCAGTGCCCACTAAACAATAAATGTCTTCACAACAACATTGTATACCAGGCTACTGTGACATCAGAAAATGAAAAAGAAACATACATAGGGATCACTGAAAACCACTTCAAAACCAGATATGCAAACCACAAACAGTCATTTAATAAAGAAAAATATAAAAACCAAACAGAACTGAGCAAATATATCTGGAAACTTAAAGACGCAAACAAAAGCTACAACATATCCTGGAAAATCATAAAAAGAGCATCACCATACAGCAATGTTTCAAAAAGGTGCAACCTATGTTTAACTGAAAAATGGTTAATACTATGCAAACCATACTTAGCAACTTTAAACACCAAAACAGAAATAGTAAACAACTGCAGGCATAAATGGAAATCGTTGTTAGTGAACACACCCAAAACAAAAACCTGAAAGCCCCCCAAAACACGTGCAGCCAACCCGCACGTGCAAACAACCGCAAACGGGAGCCCACACGCTATATAACATCGGCGGTGGGCAAACCAAAAGCCATCCTGATGACAGCGCAACACGCTTGAAACAAATTTGTAGATAGTTTTAAGACTCCTCTTTTAACTTGTTTTATATATATATATATATATATATATATATATATATATATATATATATATATATATATATATATATATATATATATATATATATATATATATATATAAAATGAATACTAAAACAAGTTGAACGTCTTTTCCCACAGGGACAACTTTAATTTTCTAGCTTTCGCCACGAAGGCTTCTTCAGGAATAAAACACTTCATAAAAGGTCCAATTCTTAGGATGTGAATACTCATCAGCAGACACAACAATCTGTATTTAGCAACAAACACTCACTCACACACACACACACACACACACACACACACACACACACACACACACACACCCACGCGCGCGCGCGCGCACACACACACACACACACACTCGCTCATCCACACTCACACACTCACCACCAACCCACAACAAGCACGCACTGCACACACACATACCCACACACACTTAAACGTGACGGAGATGTGGGAAGGGGGGGGGGGGGGAAGGGGGAGAGAGGGCGGAGGGAGAGAGAGTGGAAGATAGAAAAAGAGAGTGGAGTAGATAAATAGAAAGAAGTTAGGAGTCTTCGACAGAAAGAAGAAACAAAGAGGAAGTATGTAGCACAATCAGTATGTTGAATAGGAGGCACAGGTACAGGGTAGTGGAACGTGGTTGAGTAGGAGGAGGAAGTACACAAACAGAGAGGGGGGGGGGGGAAGGAAAGGGATAGTATACTGGCGGAGGGAGGGGGGGGGTGCGGGGGGGGGGGGGGGGGGGGGGGGGGGGGCTCCGGAAGGGGTACAAGAGAAAAACCTGTCACAAACCACTACTGTAAAATGTAACCGACATATTTACAAATCAAAATGATAAATCAACTTCATTAACATAGTGATCTGAAATTAGATAGATAACCGTGGGCAAAGTGAAACTAAGAAAACAAAGTACAAGTTCTGTAAATTAAACTACTACCGCTGCATGACATTCCATCATTGTTGTAAATAGCAATTAACATATTCTATAAACTACTAACTGAGAAAAATCTGTCAACACCATTATAAAATGCAATTAACGAAATTAAAATATCTAAGCGCATACAAACTCAGTGACATGGCAATCTAAAATCCAACGATAACGTAAAAACATCATGGTACTAAGAAAATTTGGAATAAGATTTGTACATATCTCTTACCCAGGCCATTCCCATATACATCAAAAATCTTTCATTAGTGAACATACTAGTATTATTTCAGAAACATTCTCATGAAAACAATAACCTCACTAACACCAGACACCCACACACACAAAAATACTCACACATACACACACACACACACACACACACACACACACACACACACACACACACACACACACACACACACACACACACACACACACACACGCGCGCGCGAACACACACAAACACACACGCACACACACATTCACACACACACTCACACACACATTCACACACACACACCACACACACACACACACACAAACAACACACACACACACACACACACACACACACACACACACAAACACACACACGCACACACACACAACACACACACACACACACACACACACACACACACACACACACACACACACACACACACACACTCACGTGATGGAGATGTGGGAAGGGGGGGGGGGGGAATGGGGGAGAGAGGGCGGAGGGAGAGAGAGTGGAAGATAGAAAAGAGAGTGGAGTAGAAAAATAGAAAGAAGTTAGGAGTCTTCGATAGAAAGAAGAAACAAAGAGGAAGTATGTAGCACAATCAGTATGTTGAATAAGAGGCACAGGTACAGTGTAGTGGAACGTGGTTAAGTGGGAGGAGGAAGTACACAAACGGAGAGATGGGGGGGGGGGGGGGGAAGGAAGGGAAAGTTTACTGGCGGAGTGGGGGGGGGGGGGGGGGGGGGGGGGGGGGGACTCGGAAGGGGTACAAGAGAAAAACCTGTCACAAACCATATTGTAAAACACACACACACACACACACACACACACACACACACACACACACACAACACACACACACACACACACAAACACACAAACACACACACTCTCACACTCTCACACATCACACACCAACACACACACCCCACACACACACACACACACACAACACACACAACACACACACACACATACCCCTCACACACACACACACACCACACACACACACACACACACCACACACACACACACACACGCACACACACACATAGAGTCAATTTTCCTGTTTTCACACAGGGGGGGGGGGGGGGTGGGGGGGGGGGGGGGAAAGAAGGGCTCCGGAAGGGTACAAGAGAAAAACTTGTCACAAACCACTATTGTAAAATGTAACTGACATATTTATAAATCAAATTATATAGATAGATAGATATAGATATATACATATAATATATATATATATATATATATATATTAGAGAGAGAGAGGAGAGAGAGGAGAGAGAGAGAGAGAGAGAGAGGATTCAATTATAAACAAAGCTTGTTCTTATGTCTAAAATTGAAGAAATAGGGGGAGATAAGCATTCATATCCGCAGTGGTAGATAATCTGCCTAACTAACATAGTGCTCGAGTGGGTGGATGGGGAAAAATAAAATAAATGCTTCTCAAATGAGCCTTCAGCAAGCTTATAGTCTCCAATGGGGAGACAATCTCCAATAGGGAGGAAACTCACTAACACTTAACTCTGGTCAGATACCGATATTTCGAAACCTGATTGTTTCTCCTCAGTGACCGCGGAAAGTTGTAATTGACTCCTCTGCCTTTCGGTTTTAAGAAGAATGCTATCCCGAAAAGGCTTGTGCGCATACCGTAGTATGTTTGTTGAGTTTTCAAAAACCAACCAAAGGTGCCACCTAAGAAGCAAAAGAAAATCATGAAAGAGCAAACAAGCTACAATTTCTTGTGAAAAGTAGAAAATATAAAAGATAACCTCTTAAGATACAAGTGCTGAGGGCCAGTTCTTGGAATGAATCCGCAACGGACTAAATTACAAAAACTAATAAATTCCAATGATAAGTACTGAGCACCATTCCAGCTGCTTACAGAGCAGCTTGGTGTTGCAATGACTGCAAGAAATATTCAATTATAAACAAAGATTGCTCTTATGTCTTAGATTGAAGAAATAGGGGGAGATTTGCATTCATATCTGCAGTGGTAGATAATTCTGCCTAACTAACAGTATGTGCTCGAGTGGGTGGATGGGGAAAAATAAAATAAATGCTTCTCAAAA
Organism: Conus ventricosus; assembly: GCA_018398815.1. Classification (NCBI taxonomy): domain Eukaryota; kingdom Metazoa; phylum Mollusca; class Gastropoda; order Neogastropoda; family Conidae; genus Conus; species Conus ventricosus. Next base: position 74,220,935 of record CM031613.1, on the reverse strand, counting down.
TGAGCCTTCAGCAAGCTTATAGTCTCCAATGGGGAGACAATCTCCAATAGGGAGGAAACTCACTAACACTTAACTCCTGGTCAGATACCGATATTTCGAAACCTGATTGTTTCTCCTCAGTGACCGCGGAAAGTTGTAATTTGACTCCTCTGCCTTTTCGGTTTTAAGAAGAATGCTATCCCAGAAAAGGCTTGTGCGCAATACCGTAGTATGTTTGTTGAGTTTTCAAAAAACCAACCAAAGGTGCCACCTAAGAAGCAAAAGAAAATCATGAAAGAGCAAAGCAAGCTACAATTTCTTGTGAAAAGTAGAAAATATAAAAAGATAACCTCTTAAGATACAAGTGCTGAGGGCCAGTTCTTGGAATGAATCCGCAACGGACTAAATTACAAAAACTAATAAATTCCAATGATAAGTACTGAGCACCATTCCAGCTGCTTACAGAGCAGCTTGGTGTTGCAATGACTGCAAGAAATATTCAATTATAAACAAAGATTGCTCTTATGTCTTAGATTGAAGAAATAGGGGGAGATTTGCATTCATATCTGCAGTGGTAGATAATTCTGCCTAACTAACAGTATGTGCTCGAGTGGGTGGATGGGGAAAAATAAAATAAATGCTTCTCAAAATGAGCCTTCAGCAAGCTTATAGTCTCCAATGGGGAGACAATCTCCAATAGGGAGGAAACTCACTAACACTTAACTCCTGGTCAGATACCGATATTTCGAAACCTGATTGTTTCTCCTCAGTGACCGCGGAAAGTTGTAATTTGACTCCTCTGCCTTTTCGGTTTTACGAAGAATGCTATCCCAGAAAAGGCTGGTGTGCAATACCGTAGTATGTTTGTTGAGTTTTCAAAAAACCAACCAAAGGTGCCACCTAAGAAGCAAAAGAAAATCATGAAAGAGCAAAACAAGCTACAATTTCTTGTGAAAAGTAGAAAATATAAAAAGATAACCTCTTAAGACACAAGTGCTGAGGACCAGTTCTTGGAATGAATCCACAAGGGACTAAATTACAAAAACTAATAAATTCCAAGGATAAGTACTGAGCACCACCCCAGCAATATATATATATTCTTCAAAATACCTTCTGCCATTGCAATCCCTCAAGGCACAGTTGGACCCTGACCATTTTTTTTAATATGCATGTTAACCAACTCCTTAAAACGTGTAGAATGTTTACAGACAAAGGCGAGCAGGGCTCTATTTTTCAATTAGAAAATAAAAATAAAAGAAATGGGGACAAGACTCATCCATACTGGTTAAACCCTGGTGGGATCTAAACTAACACATGTATAAGAGGTCTTTTCGTGTACTGAGATGTCTAAAAAATCGATTAAACATGGATACGAGGATATATCCTCCTGCACACGACTCTACAGCCGTACGTTCACGTT
>CM031613.1:74206633-74211179 GCA_018398815.1 Conus ventricosus | reverse complement strand
CTCTCTCTCTCTCTCCTCTCTCCTCTCTCTCTCTCTCTCTCTCTCTCTCTCTCTCTCTCTCTCTCTTCTCTCTTTCTCTCTCTTCTCTCTTTCTCTTTCTCTCTTCTCTCTCTCTCTCTCTCTCTCTCTCTCCACTCTCTCTCTCTCTCTCTCTCTCTCTCTTCTCCTTCTCTCTCTCTCTCTCTCTCTCTCTCTCTCCTCTCTCTCTCTCTTATCCCAAATTATAGACATGCCAACCAGAGTAACATTCACTAGCAAACATAATTGACCACATCTATCTTTCTGAACCACAAAACGTCATTGAGAAATGTGTGCCTTTGAATGGATGCAGCGACAACTTTCCAGTATGCATTACGTGGAAAAGAAGTGGAATCAAAATTCTTAAAAACTGGCCACAAACATATCACTTACAGATCTTTTGGACACTTCCAAGAAGATAGCTTTCTCACTGACCTCATGAATTCCCCCTTTATAAATGTTTATAATTACACTGATCCAGAGAAAGCGCTTGAGTACTGGCTACACACGTTTAATTCTGTTTATGACAAGCATGCGCCATTCAAAACGCGTCGAGTTAAACATAGTGCACAACCAAAGTGGATGACTGATGAAATACAAGCTGCTTGTTTCTTACGCGACGATCTGCTTGAAGCAGAAGGGAAGTCGGATGGATTTAAAAGGCAACGTAATAAAGTCAATTCACTCAAACGGACAGCAAAAATGAATTTTTTTCGTGAACTTGTAGCCAACAAAAAAATTCGAAGTCCATATGGCAAGCAATAAATGAACTTACAAATAAAACTTCACAGTCAAAGACAAGTCCCATTACCAGCATAACACCAAATAAAACTCAACCAGCACTTTAAAACAGTTGCAGAACACGTTGTCAAAGAAAAGAATACTGACTCAAATGAATTACAAAAATTAAAAACCTTTTGCACTGCTATGAACATTCGCCCAGCCACACCAGTTCCGCCTATGACGTTAGTGAAGTTTGCCAAGCTTTATGCCAATTAAAGCAGACAGGAAGCCGCGGACTTGATGGGATTGATGGAAAAATACTGAAACTATCAGCACCTGTTATATGTGAAACTCATACCTACATTTACAATTTATGCATTGATAAATGTCACTTTCCCGCTCAGTTCAAAGTTGCAAAGTTATACCCATTTTCAAATCTGGAGACAAATCTGAACCTTCGAACTACAGACCTATATCCATTTTGCCAGTTCTGTCCAAGCCCTTGGAAAAACACATAAATAAGCATCTTTGCCACCATTTTGACTCCTCCAACTTACTAAATAAAAATCAATCGGGATTCAGGAAAAATCATTCTTGTCATACAGCGCTTACAAACCTAGTAGATCAATGGCTAGCCAGTGTTAATGAGAATAAATATTGTGGCGCACTGTTTGTTGATTTTGCAAAGGCTTTTGATGTCATTGACCACAAACTGTTATGCAGGAAGCTTTTATCATATGGTATAACAGGAAATACCTTCCAACTGATAACATCATTCCTGGAAGACCGTCAACAAATCGTTTGTGTCAACAACAATTTATCAGAGAAGTTACCTATCCAACATGGCGTACCCCAGGGTTCTGTGTTAGGTCCTTTGCTGTTCTCAGTTTATATAAATGATCTCCCTCTTTATATTGAGGATTCATGTGAACTCTTTTGTGATGATACCACTGTCCATACAAGTAGCCCCAGCTTGGAAGCTGTTTTCACTTCATTACAGAAGAATGCTAATATCTTAAGTAATTGGTGCAATGTAAATCACATGTCACTGAATCCTAACAAAACAAAACTAATGCTGATAACAACAAGGCAGAGAAGACAAAACATAACCACACAGCCCCCATCTGTTTTATTAATAATCAGGAAATTGAAGTGGTGGATAGCCATCGAGTTCTAGGTGTATATGTTGATAATAATCTTTCTTGGTCTCATCACCTTCGCAGTTTATGTAAATCAATATCCAGACAAACATATCAGCTGTGCAAGATTAAGCATTTCTTAAACCTTCATGCCAGAAAATTGTTCCTACACGCACATGTGCTCTCTTCAATCAATTATTGTTCAACACTATTTGATTCTGCTAGTGCTAATGCCATGAAACCTCTTAAGGTGTCTACAAAAGAGCACTTAAAGCAGTCCTATTAAAATCATCTAGTCTTAGTGAAGGGGATATACTAAAGCGGGGGCTCTTCCGTTACAAGAAATGTTTGCTGTCACCAAATGTCAGCTAATGCAAAAAATTGCATCGGGTTTAGCACCACAAACTCTTCAGTCCAAATTTAGCATAAACCCTAGGGATTCAACCAAATTCCAGGTTCCCACACCTAGAATAGATCTATTCAAATCAAGCTTATCTTACTCAGGGAGCGTGGTTTGGAATTCACTTCCACTACATTTCCGATGTACTCATATTACAGAATCCTTCAGGGAAAAACTAATCACACATTTCACAGCAGACCATTGCTGTTGGAACAAAATACATATACCAGGGCACACCCTCTGTTTTGCTGCATATGAAACTGATACGCCGTTTTCCTTTCCACTGATGTTTTTAAAACCAGATAATGATAAATGAGAGATATGGTTACTATTGGTTATATTAATGATTGAAATCATATTATGATGAATGACTATTGTGGTCGCTGGTTTTATTGGTGCATTGTCACGAATTGATTGACGTCTTAATACTTTTATTTCTTTGAGCACTGTAACTGCAAGGTGATAAATGTGTGTCCGGATTACTGTTGATCATATTGATGTATTGCTCTTTATTCAAATTTATAGTAATGTTTAGCATGTGATATTTTGGATAGAAAAATGAAATTATAATCTCTCTCTCTCTCTCTCCTCTCTCTCTCTCTCTCTCTCATCTCTCTCTCTCTCTCTCCTCTCTCTCTTTTCTCTCCTCTCTCTCTCTCTCCTCTCTCTTCGTTAACTACGGCTGCGTTTCGATGGATTGTCGCTTAATTAATAATTATAAATTTGGGTAGTGTATGAATGGTAAAGAAGAAAACAACAAAGATGGGGGAAGGTAAATAAAAATGCATCTCTCTTCCTCTCTCTCCTCTCTCTCTCTCTCTCTCTCTCCTCTCTTCTCTCTCTCTCTCTTTCTCTCTCCCTCTCTCTCTCTCTCACACACACACACACACAACACACACACACACACACACACACACACACACACACACAACACACACACATGCACTACACACACACACACACACACACACACACACACACACACACACACACCACACACACACCACACACACACACACACACACACACACACAACCACACACACGCACGCATCATGAAATATAAATGTTATAATTATTGATGCTAGGAATTTATTGCTGCTTACTGATAATTGATTGTTCGTTCTCGTTTGCCTTATAACCACATCATATAAATGTAAAAGAAAGAACAAATGTTGATATTATTGATGCATTGTAATTGTCTTAGTTTACTATTCTTAGCAGTTTGTTGTATGTTAATCTTTTACAAAAGGAATGTAATTCTCTCTCTCTCTCTCTCTCTCTCTCTCTCTCTCTCTCTTCTCTCTCACTCTCTCTCTCTCTCTCTCTCCTCTCTCTCTCCTCTCTCTCTCTCTCTCTCCCTTCGATAGGAGGATCGCTTATTCCATATATCTGTGTGTGCTAACTCTTTCTTCTTTGTAATCAATTTCTTTATTCTTGTTTGCTACTTAAATCGTTTTTTTTTTCCTTTTAAAGTCATCTACGCCTGAACTGCATAAACTTTTTAATGTTGTGAATATATGTTTGTTTGTTAAAAGTTTTGTAAGTTTTCGTCGCTAGTCATACTTAGTTCCTTAACGGGGCAAGGGCCGGATGAAAAAAAGCATGTGTTTGCTTATCTGTTACCCTTGGAAATAAAGATTTATCATCATCATCATCATCACTCTCTCTCTCTCTCCTCTCTCCTCTCTCTCTCCTCTCTCTCTCTCTCTCTCCTCTCTCTCTCTTTTCTCTCTCTCTCTCTCATCTCTCTCTCCTTCAGTACATTATCACATTTGAAGTCAACAACCAAACCATTTTTGTTTTAATTTGTATATGCGAATCTGTTCTTGATGAATGGAAAGCAGGTGTATTTGTATCAGTGTCTCCATCATTATTACTGTATTTGCTGCAATGCTTTGGGCCCTCAGCCTTTCCTTCACTGTCTAAAAATCTGTTGTTTATGTTAGTATGCATACGTTCAAAATTAATCTTAGAAGCACTTAAATGTTGAAACAGCAGCAACAACAACAAAACAAACAAACATATCAGAAATAAGAACAGAAATCATGGAATCACATAATGTTTTTCACCTGCATGACATGCCAATTGCCAGCCACACCATCCTTTGCAACCTCTCTGTCTCTCTGTCTCTCTCTCTCTCTCTCTCTCCCTCTCTGCGTGTGTGTCTTATAAACTTCAATTAGGATCACTAGTACTTGTCCAATTTCAGTCTCTAATCTCACCCCACACCCCTCACCACCTCTCACACCCTCCACTCAGTCTGT
>CM031613.1:74184133-74199133 GCA_018398815.1 Conus ventricosus | reverse complement strand
ATGTTTATATGTGCCCATGTTTTTCAAAATTGCATGAGTCTACTTTATCATGGTTGACCGTAGGCATTGATAACATAAGAAGAAAACACCAGCTTGCAAGAAGACTTTTTTTTGTTTTGAGCACTGTTGTTTCCCTTAGGTTGTAAGTTTTACCTGGTGGTTAACAGCCCAAACCCGCCTTTACTAAATTGGATTAAATTACAACAGGAATAATTCGGGTCAAGAAATTTCCATGACACATCAGCTGACTGGAAGGGGTCACAGTGACCGCAGTGGTGTTGATGTTTTATAAAAACCAAACTTGATCACAGTGATCCACACCCAGAGTAAACATTGATCTAGCAAGGGTAGTGCCACAGATACAAGACATTGATCTAGCAAGGGGTTTGTGCCACAGACACCAAGACATTGATCTAGCAAGGGGTTAGTGCCACAGACACCAAGACATTGATCTACCAAGGGGTTAGTGCCACAGACACCAAGACATTGATCTACCAAGGGGTAGTGCCACAGACACCAAGACATGATCTACCAAGGGGTAGCGCCACAGACACTAAGACATTGATCTACCAAGGGGTAGCGCCCAGACACTAAGACATTGATCTACCAAGGGGTAGCGCCACAGACACCAAGACATTGATCTACCAAGGGGTAGCGCCACAGACACCAAGACATTGATCTACCAAGGGGTAGCGCCACAGACACCAAGACATTGATTAGCAAGGGGTAGCGCCACAGACACCAAGACATTGATCTGGCAAGGGGTAGTGCCACAGACACCAAGACTTTGATCTAGCAAGGGGTAGCGCCACAGACACCAAGACATTGATCTAGCAAGGGGTAGTGCCACAGACACCAAGACATTGATCTGGCAAGGGGTAGTGCCACAGACATCAAGACATTGATCTAGCAAGGGGTAGCGCCACAGACACCAAGACAATTGATCTAGCAAGGGGTAGTGCACAGACACCAAGACATTGATCTACCAAGGGTAGCGCCACAGACACCAAGACATTGATCTACCAAGGGGTAGCGCCACAGACACCAAGACATTGATCTAGCAAGGGGTAGCGCCACAGACACCAAGACATTGATCTAGCAAGGGTAGCGCCACAGACACCCCAAAACATTGATTGGCAAGGGGGAATGCCACAGACACAAGACATTGATCTAGCAAGGGGTAGCGCCACAGACACCAAGACATTGATCTAGCAAGGGGTAGTGCCACAGACACCAAGACATTGATCAAGCAAGGGTTTGCGCCACAGACACCAAGACATTGATCTACCAAGGGGTAGCGCCACAGACACCCAAGACATTGATCTACCAAGGGGTAGCGCACAGACACCAAGACATTGATCTAGCAAGGGGTAGTGCCACAGACACCAAGACATTGATCTAGCAAGGGGGAGTGCCACAGACACCAAGACAAAAGTTTGAGTGACCTATCAAGGGTTGTGACGAACCATGTCAGGTTAATGTTTAGTGTTTTAGATAACGTTACAGTGACAAACAAGGATGTGAAATGGTAGCTGACCTGGAAGGAAAGATTTGCCTCACACCTCGTTGTGAGGTCAAACGTCACATAATAGCTATTACAACCACACTGAGGTTGAAAGCAGAATGACTCGCCATGTAGGTGATACAAGTCATGATTCGGGGTCACAAAGACGTAGATCTGAAACTAAAGGTCATGCGATACCATAGCGATCTCAGGATCGATACCTTAAGTTCGATGGAACAGAACTGGTCAAAGTGACCTTAATCAAGAGTGCTATTTGATCCAGAGTGTGATGTTATCTGATCAAACTAAGTGACTGAAAAGTTATGTTTGATAAACACTTGACCCTTAAAAACCTTGCAGAATGTCCTTCTCACACTCTGAACTCTCGAAATCTACATTGTGTGTGTGGGATATCTGATGAAGTTTAACACTTTTAGATGAATTTTTTTTCCAGGTTCGATTGGGAAAGATAATTGTTTCCTTTCAGCTTCACCTTAAGAGAAAATAACTTGCAGACCCACAATCAATATGAAGCCAAAACTGTCGGATATCTTGATGTTTATTTCCTTCTTTCTCCCCTTCTTTCCCTCTTTCTTTCGTTTATCCCTTCGTTTCTTTGAGGTGTGTGTGTGTGTGTGGTGTGTGTGTGTGTGTGTGTGTGTGGTGTGTGTGTGTGTGGTGTGTGTGTGTGTGTGTGTGTGTATGTGTGTGTGTGTGTATATTATGGGAAGGGGGGGGGTGTCACGGTCCGTGAATGAGCTGTGTTAACCAGCTGGAGACGGGAAGTATGTATTTTACGGAACTGCCCGTGTGAGTGTCTCAACTTGTTAAACTTGGTGCTGAGATAGTAGGAAGAGTGGCCACCCTTTTTCCCCTCCGTGAGCCCCCCCCCCCCCCCCCCCCCCCCCCCGGGGAAAGAAAAAAAAGCCATAGAGGGTGGGGGGTGACAGCCCTTTTTACATTCCGGGGATTCCTGTCATCTACCCTGTCCCTTCGCGCTGCCTCTCCCTCCCGTCTCTCCCTCTCTCTCCTCTCTCTCTCTCTTCCCCTCCTCCCTTTTCCTTTTCTCTCTCTCTCTCTCTCTTATTTATTTATGACTCGTTCTATTACGGATCATAAACTTTACTACATGGGCCTACGCGCTACTGCACTGCTGCACGCGCCCCATTGCTACTACTCTGGTGCTGCTCCTGCTGCTGCTTCTTCTGCTGATAACCACCACTACTACATTACTGTACTGCGCGCTGCTGTACTACACTGCTACTGCTGCTGCTGCCTGCAAATTGCTGTTTTCACTACATCCTTTATCATGGGCAGTAGTTTCGTTATCTGCGCAGATTCTCAAAACGGAGTGTGTATTCTCAGTAACGGCCCACCCAAACAGGTTATTTTTCGCCTGGAAATTTTTTTGCCCCGTTTTGGATTTTTAGAAAAAGGGGAGGTGGGGGTCGGGGGGGCGGGGTGGTGGGGGAAAGGGGGGGGGGGGGGGTTGGGGACGAGCGGGGGGGGATGGAGGGGGGGGGGGATGCGGCATAAATCGAGATTTTTTGATGATTTGATGACTTTCATTCAGAGAAAAGGAAGGGGATTCTAGTTCGATAAACTAATGTTGCTTTGTATGCTGTACTTTTTATGCTTGCTTTTTGGTTTTTTTTTTGTGTGTGTGTGTGTGTGTGTGTGTGTTGTGTGTGGTGTGTGGGTGTGTTTTGGGGGTGTGTTTTTCTTATGTTTTTTGTTTTTTTTTTGGTTGTTTTTTTTGGGTCCGTTTTGGCACATAAATAAACATTGTATATTTTTGAATTAAATTTTCAAACTTAATGCAAAAAGGGGTTTCAAGTGCAGACTTAAAGTGCGAGTACATTTTTTAACATTAAATTCTTATTGTTATCATTGGTTTATTTAAACTTTCCTTTCCCCCTTTTTTGTTTCTTATTTTAACGTAACAGCCCGTGTGGGACAACTTTAGAAAATATTACATCTCGCAAAGAATTTTCTGGTAAAAAGATAGCATTTTTCTCTAGCCAAAGGGCGGTCCTAATTCCTTTGGGGGTAATTACCAAGCTGTTTACGATTTTGTTCAAATCAGCTTTTGTAAAGTATATTCCTTTTTGCCTGCCCATTTGACATTAAAACTGGATTCCTTTTGTTGCTTCTATTCCCCTGGGGGCATTTTGAGACTTTTATGTAATATTTTTGACTACAAGGAAAACACCATGGTTTCAGAGTAACAAGGCAAACATTTAACAATTTCATCTTTAAACTGTCAAGGTCTGGGGACTATGGGAAAAAAAGATATATTTAAATTTTTTTAAGAAAAAAACAATACTCTAAAAATTGCCTACAAGATACTCTTTTGAAAAAGATAGGGAAAAGTGTATTTATGGGGAAAAGGGGGTATGACTGCTTTTTCTCCTCAAAAGATCCAAGCTCGAGGAGAGCAATACATTTAACAATTTTTTTAAATTAAAAATAAATAAGGGGGAAAGGACATGCAGGGTAATTTTTATCATCTATCATTTACAACGATAAAAGGGAACTGTTGCTATAATTTTTAGGGACCAAACAAAGACGACCCAGCATTCTATGAGGAACTCACAAATAAGATAAAAACGTATCTTTAACAACGTTTTTGTGGTGGGGATTTTAATATGTACAAACAGACATTGATTGTTACATTATAAACAAAAATAACCCCCAAAAGCAAAAAAGTATTGAGGAATGAACAAATTTGTCTTTAGAAATATAGGGAGAAAAACAACCCGTTTTGTGGGAGATACACATGGCTAACCCCCCCCTTGCAAAAGGGGCTAGATTTCCCTTCCTTCTGTCAAATTTTTTAATTTGGATTTTGAAGATCGACTTTTTACCAGCTATAGATCTGACCATTCACTGATTACACTAAGCTTCAATTGGGAAAGAAGATTAAACACAAAACCTTTGGAAATTTAAACATCTCACTAAAAGATAAGAATTTTTGGGAGGGAATAAATAACTAATAAAAAAATCAGAGGAATACACAGAAAAAGATAGGGGAATGATTTAATGCAACAAACCCAAAGATGAAAACCATCCACAGCCAGCCCCTAAACAAACAGTGTCTGATGGGGTTTTTTCTTGACTTTTTAAAATGAAGTAAGATAAAACCATCCATACCACAATTAAAAAAAAGAGAACAAATTAAAGAAAACACCTTATGCAACTATCAAAGATATTGAAGTAAAGAACTTAAATCAAGGGGGATTTGAAGAAAATTGAAGAAAAGTAAAAGAATTGATATCACTAAGAAAAAGGTCATGAAGGGTTACTACTAAGATAAAAAGCAAGATGGTTGCTGATGGGGAAAAAGGGTTTAGTAAATATTTCTCATTTTTAGAAAAGCGTAACTTTTTTTAAAAAAAAAATTTGTTAAACTGGGGGGACAGGTAAACACTGGAAAAACCAAAGACAAAAAGTTTACAGTAAAAAAATTTTTATGAGGATCTTTACCAAAAAAAGATCAACTGTGAAATGCAATATTGATGATTTGGTGAATAAGAACCGAACAACAAAGAACAGACAAATCTTTCAAGGAAAAAAACTAGAAAAAGCAGGGATTGCATAAAAAATATGAAAACGGAAAAAGCCCTGGATGGGAGGGGTTTGGAGCTGAGTTTTTCAAATTTTTTGGGAAAACAAATGGGCGTGTTTGTAACTCGAGCTCTAAATAAAGTTTCAGAGAAGGCAAACTTCAAACACCCCAAAAGAAGGTATTATAATCTGATACCCAAAAAAGGGAAAACAAAAGAAATGTAAAAAACTGGAGACCTATTCACTTTTAAACCTTATAAAAAAAATTGGCTCCACTTGTATTGCTAACAAATTTAAAAAGGTCCTTCCACACTGATTTTTTAAGACCAACGGGTTTTTTGCCCAAAAAACATGGTATAACATTGGTAATTAGACAAATACACACTCAACATAAAAAAATACCCCGGGATGCAAATTTAAAATTAGACTTTGAAAAGCTTCGACCTTTAGTTTGGGTTTTTTATCACAAATGCAAGGGGCTGATTTTTAGGTAAAGAAATTAAAGGGATAGACGATTCACAAAAACTTTAAGTCACAGTAACGAAAGGGCCAAACATCATCAGGTTTCTCAAAAAGGGTTGTAGGCAAGGAACCAGTTTCACCGTATATCTTCGTATTTTTTGCAGAAATATTTTCCGTAATGATCAAAGAAAAAAATGTATTGAAGATACAAATCGGGGGAAATGAACACAAATATCACAATTTGCCGACGACCTCAAAATTTTAACACAGGGAAAAAAAAAACTTTGAAAAATCTATCGGATTCTCGACAGTTTGGAAAACATCAGGTTTATTTTTTAAACAAAAAGAAAACACAAGTAATTTGGGTTGGAAGACAAAAACATAGGGAAAAAAATATATGGAGCATTTTAAAAAAATCGGAATCCAAAAAAAAAAAAAATATTAGGATTTGGTTTTACTCAGGCTTTAAAACCAGGAAAAAAGAAACTACAAGGGTAGAATGATAAATGAAGGGGACTATTTAAAATTGCTAAAGAAAACAATTTCCCCCCTTTTGGAAGAATTGCAGCTTTAAAATCATTAATTCTGTCAAAACTAACTTTCCTAGGGTTATGCTTTAAATCCACCGACCAAAATTTTTTAAAGAATTACAAACTTATGTTTCTGTTTGTATGGAATAAAAAAAAAAGACAGGATAGTCCAAAAAAAAATTTTTTAAAATTACGGGGGTGGGTTGAATCTACCTGCATAAATCTCTCATCACTGCTTAAAATTGACATGAAAAAAAGGCTGAGACAAACAACACACAGTGGAGAGACATGTTGATTTTTTCATACCCAATTATTTAAACATTGAGAATACTCTCCAAATCATCGTGCATCACCATCAAGACAATATTTTCGAAACATTTTCATTCGTATAACAGTTCTATTAAAAATAAAACCCAAATGCTAGAGAAATATTGCAAAACCCAAACCTTACAATGAACATTTTAAAAATAGGAAATAAACTAATAAAAAACAAAAACGGGAACAACAGAAAAGTATTTAATATCGTTTTTTTCAAACAAATGGAATTTACACCCATGGGGAAATTTAGAACAAAGTATAATACGAAATAGATTTCCTATCTTTTTGGGGGAATTATATTATGCATTTAAAAGAACATTAAGAACAAGGGTTTTTAGAATATAAAAAAAAAACATTGAAGCGAAGTCAACACAAAACACTAAAGAAAAATATTCCGAGTAAAGGTTTCCAAAACTTATTACAGAGTTATAGTAAAAGATAACTGGGAACCAAAATGTTGGCAAAAGGGCAAAGAACTGAATAGCAATACCTGGGGAAAAAAATCTTTAGAAAAATTTTTTCAATTAAGGATATTAAGCAAAATGGGTCAAATGAAATATCATCGAATAATTGCAACTAATGTATTCTGAAAGAAATGGGAATAGAGAAAGTTATAATTGTAGTTTCTGTAAGAGGAAAAAGACACATTGAAAAATTTTTCGGGGGAGCTACACTCAAATTGGAAATCATTGCAAGAAATTAAAAAAAGAAAGTGTTTAATAGCGAATAAACCCGTCCTGACGAAAAAAACAAAAAATTTGGGGGCAGATGACAATTTCCCAAAATGATCACATTCGTCTTATAATACTGATCCAAAAACTACATTTTTAGCGTAAAAAAATAAATGAACCTTCAATAACAGTAATCTAAAAAAACTAAAAAAGAAAAACAAACTTAAAAAAAAAAAAAACAACTGTACAATTGAATCTGCTAAAATTTAAAACTAATTTATCAAATTTTTGAAGTATATTTGAAAAAATTTATAAAACAAAATCATAAAAACCTGGGGTTTAATACGGCATGAAGATATGTTTAGGAGTGTAGGGAATTTTATGGGATTCAAATATCATTGAGGGTTTTAGCCTGTGCCCGCTGCTTTTCTGGCTGGCATAAACCCCGGCTGGGGCCCCTAGGCCACGGGAACTTAGCTGGGGAGGTTGGGGTTTGGCGGCGGGGGGCGGCTGGTGTAGCGCTGTCAAATTGGTGCGGCTTTTTAAAAGGGACATAATTAACTTTTTTTTTGATTTTAAAAAATTGAAGACACAGATGGCGGGGTTTTGGTGCTGGTGTGTACACCCCCGCGAGAAATGCTTTAAATCGTTTAAATTTATATTTGAAGGGTCATTAGGGAAAATAATTATTAAAAATTATCGTTATATACAAAACTATCCATGGGACCACACGGAAAAACATTTTTTCATTTTTATATATTGCAAATAAAATGTATATTGTTTTTCGTATTATAATTCAAAAAGAGAGAAAGTGGGGGGTGGGGGTGGGGGGGGGGGGGGATGGAGTGAGCGGGTGTGTTTGGGCCTTTATTGCTTGATTGGGAAGAACTCAAGGATGTCTTAGGAATTTTGTTTTTTTGTGTTTTTTGTAACCAACAAAAAAAAAACAACCTTTTTTCCCGGGATCATTTAAACTCCCACCCAAAACCTTCAATCGGAAAAAAAAGAAAAATCTTTTTTTAATACTTCACGGGTTATTTTTCTACAAAATTTTCAAAAATGTACAAATTCATTAACAACAAAAATGTGTTAATTTTTCATCCGGAAATTACAGCAAAGAGAAAAATCATTGATGAAAGAAAGGGAAAAAGAGAAAGAAGAACTGTGAATGAAGAGAGAAAGAAAGAAAAAAAAATGATTAAAAAAAAAAAAAAAAAAAGAAAAAAAAAAAAAAAAAGACTGAAAAGGGGAAAGTTTTTGGGGACCCACATTCTTTGTTCTTACTTTTTAGGGGTGACATACTCAAATTTTGGGTGGAAAAGGGAGCATCTCATAATCATTATTCCCCATCACTATTACACACAAACCAATACAAAATTTTATATAATTTTGTATTAACAGTGCACAAATAAACCTGCAACACAAACAAAGAAAATCAAGAAACAAAAAAAACCTTTTGGGAAAACCCAAATCCGTTTTTTTACTGCAGCACCCCGCCCCCCCACCCCCACCCCACCCCCTTACTCGCTTTTTTCCATCGTCAACTACCATTTAAAGACAAACAATCAATAGCAGATTAACCTACAAATCATATAAAATGTCTAGGCAAGATCGCACATAGTCAATATGTAACTTCTTCAGGACAATGAAAGTGTCTTGTTTGGTCTTAAAGATGACAGACAGGCAGATGTGGAATGGAGTTCAAATGAAAAGATCCTGACAGGTAAATCACAACAACCTTGGGCTAGAGGAGGAGAAACCCATGGGAAAATTCTGACGGGATCACAGGCCTAAGCCATCACTCATGAGCTTGGAAGACACTCTTGCGTATGGACAGAGGGCAAAACCAATGCAGAAATTGAAATTGAGGCGGTAAATCTTGGCATAAAAGAAGAAATCGTTATATGCACTGACAGAGCAGAAACCTTCGTGGACCAGACGCGTAGAAATGTGAACTGGAGAGCCCAAATGAACAATAATGAAAAAAAAGTGGGAAACGTTACATCTTCATATGATAACTTTTGATTCAGTTCAAAGATCATGAATGAGTTTCGCGATTATGTTGAAATGTAAAGATGTTAACAGTCCTACGCTTTTTAAATATGAAGAATGTTACACAGGGCAGCCAAAGTCAGACCTGATTTGTCTCTTCAGTGGTGTTTAAAGTATGCTCATGTTTTTCTTCTGTGTGGACGTCTTAACACGCGGCACGGGATTTACTGTGCATTTAAGTTTAGCAATAAAACTATGCATGGAAAAGGGTCCCGCACAACCATCTCGCTACGAATTTATTCTGAATTTGTGTCTTTTTTTTCTCAAATTGTTTTTTTATCTTTACATATACGACATTATCTAAATAAGTGTTTACCTGTCTAATTCAGCTTGAACGAAAGAGACACTCTCTTTTGAATCCGCTCAGAGAAGAAAAGTAATAACAAGCAAACCATATTTCTTGCAGCATGGTCGTCTTTTCAGCACACGAAATTCATCTGGGATCGCCCTCGATAGCCACCTGCCATATAGAGTTTCGTCTTTCTTTCGGATGAACTTTAGGTTCAAAATGTTCTTCTAGGAGTTATCAATGCAACTGGTCAGCAGCACTACCATAGCCAATACGTCTGGATTAAGGAGGCGTTCCAGAGTTCTGCTGTACCTGGAAAGGTAAGAGCAAAGAAAAAATCTCATGGGTCGTCCCCTTCACATGATATGTCTTGATGTTCGTAAAAGACTCCATGTTCTTAAAGAGGAAAATAATCTGGAGAGAGCATTATTTGACTGACAGAACGTTTCTTCTTAAAAGTCCCAGAACCTTGAATAAAGACGGAAGGGACTTTCCGTTGTTTTAAAATGCAAAATTACAGAAATTTGCTTTCAAATGTAAAAAAAAAGGCTTACCGGGACCTTTTTTGCAAACAATACTCTTAAAAAAGAAGTGATGAAAGAGTATGTTCTGCAAATTCCAGAAGATGGGTTTCACTTGAATTTGTGTGCTAACAGTGAATAATTAAATATCGTTAAAACCATGGTTTTGCCCAGCAATATTCTTTTTTTTCTTCACGAGTACAGAAGACATTCAGATAAAAGATTATCAGATAGTGAAGGCTTTATACATGTCAATGTCAATGAACCAATAAGTCAATTTAATATGCTTGTTAAAGAACTGGCTACAATCATGGGGAAAAAAACAACAGTGAGCAAGAACATTAACCACAATAACTGGTATGACCAAAAATGTAAAATGTCCAAGCCCCAAATGCGTAGATTATTTAGAATATTCAAGAAAACGCTGGACAAAGAAGACAGGGTTTCGCTCCGTATAGCAAGGCATGGATGCAAGAGCTTTAATAAAAGAAAACAGAACGGGTATAATTATCAGTTGTTAGATTGATGAATTCAATCCAAAGTCAACAATCTTCTGGGGAATCTGTTCATAACATATCAAAACCAATCTTAAATAAATGTTAGCGAACCGCCCAGAGAACGTGGACAAACGAGTCACAAGACAAAACACAACGCGTTTCGACCTCTTAGGTGTTCCTCAGGTGAGACATAAACGAATAAAAACAACGGAAATTCACTTAGCTTTGATCGCTTCAGATCGCTTCAGAGTTCAGCGCAAGGAAGAAGGCGTTTGTCCACGTTCTCTGGGCGGTTCGCTAACATTTATTTAAGATTTGTTTAGATTTCCGCCTGCAGTCGTCTCGCTTTGCAACTATATCAAAACGATCACAACCTTCAGACAACATTTTTGTTTTGTGTGAATGGTATTAACATTTTAGAAATTTGCCGGAAAAGGCTGGTGATGAGAATGAACTTATGGAGGAAAGTCTTATCGATGATGATGAAAACAAAGTGCTTATACTTGACAGACCAATATCTAGAGAAGAGATACTGGTTGCGATACGGAAATTGAACAATGGCAAATCTGTAAGGCCAGATGGTGTGACTGGTGTATTTTTTTCAAGAATACTGGCGAATATATATAGAACGTTTTAGTGGCTGATTGGTTTGATTTGGTTTGGTTCTTCAACTGTTATGGGCTCGGGAATTCTTTCTGTGCTATAATTTGTGAGGGGTAAAGGTACCATTCTTGTAAGGGTAGCGAGGGGAACTATACTCCTATGGCCACTTGAAAATGCCCAACAATTTCACGATCTTTCAGTTTGTCAGGATAGAAAATTAATACGGCTGTTTTACTCTCCTCTTATTCTTGAAACGTATTTTGAAGTTCATCATGACGACGTCGTGATCACCATCAACACCAGCTCTGGAAATGCTCCGTTTTAGCCCTAATGATGCCAGAACTCTGCCATGTATTAGCCCTAATGATGCCAGAACTCTGCCATGTATTAGCCCTAATGATGCCAGAACTCTGCCATGTATTAGCCCTAATGATGCCAGAACTCTGCCATGTATTAGCCCTAATGATGCCAGAACTCTGCCATGTATTAGCCCTAATGATGCCAGAACTCTGCCATGTATTAGCCCTAATGATGCCAGAACTCTGCCATGTATTAGCCCTAATGATGCCAGAACTCTGCCATGTATTAGCCCTAATGATGCCAGAACTCTGCCATGTATTAGCCCTAATGATGCCAGAACTCTGCCATGTGTTAGCCCTAATGATGCCAGAACTCTGCCATGTTTTAGCCCTAATGATGCCAGAACTCTGCCATTTATTAGCCCTAATGATGCCAGAACTCTGCCATGTTTTAGCCCTAATGATGCCAGAACTCTGCCATGTATTAGCCCTAATGATGCCAGAACTCTGCCATGTATTAGCCCTAATGATGCCAGAACTCTGCCATTTATTAGCACTAATGATGCCAGAACTCTGCCATGTATTAGCCCTAATGATGCCAGAACTCTGCCATGTATTAGCCCTAATGATGCCAGAACTCTGCCATGTGTTAGCCCTAATGATGCCAGAACTCTGCCATGTTTTAGCCCTAATGATGCCAGAACTCTGCCATTTATTAGCCCTAATGATGCCAGAACTCTGCCATGTTTTAGCCCTAATGATGCCAGAACTCTGCCATGTATTAGCCCTAATGATGCCAGAACTCTGCCATGTATTAGCCCTAATGATGCCAGAACTCTGCCATTTATTTACAAAGATGTAGTCTGTCTAGCTATGGATGTGACCATTAGTGGAATGCCACATCTATTGTGAACGTTGAATGTTTAATGAGAGTGTTGGCGGCAAGAACAAAGTAATTATTGCTGGCAAATTCTAGCAATCATAGTCCTCACATGGCACTGGTCTCATTACAACAGCAGCTGTAGAATTTTTCCATTCTTTTTGGGGTATCTGTAGCAACCTTGGCATTTGAGTCACCTTAAACAATGAGGATATCTCTCTTGTCAAACTTAGTGATGACCGTTTGGAGCTTAGAGTAGAATCATTTGCTCATTATAGTCTGATGTGGGAGCATACATTTGCTCTACTGTGGTGTTGTATAGTTATGCTGATATTAATAACAGGCGCATGGTTAAAATTCTATTTGAAAGCAAAGCAGCTTACCGCATTCGTCATGTCCGTGTAACCTTAAATCCCCATTCATTGTACGTATTTCTCTTTTTCTCCGCTGTAATATAGGACAAGCGCTTCCTATTGTAATTTTTAATTGTTCTCCCATAATTTGAGAAGGCTGAGAACGAGCCAGGATTGTCTGTCTATTTCATTTTCAATTTCCAGCCTACCTGTGTTTCGAACATTTCAGATGACAAATAGATTATTTTTTTCTCACACATAATCTATGATTTTTTCCCAAGTGTCATAAATGTTCACGTCCTCCCTGTGGAGATAAACGGATGACAAGGTTGTTGTTAGCCCGGGCTGTGACCAATCCAGTTTGATCTTTGTACTTTACACTCTCATGTGTCTCCTGGGCAGAAAAGGTCAAACGTGGTGGAACGTATTCCCTTCAACGTCGATTTTCTTCTTTCAATTTCTCCTGACATGTCGCAGGTAGTGCAGGGTTTACATAGTTACCAGAAGCAGTGAGAACACCGTGCCTCACTTCTATACAGCTGCTAACACAGTCAAGAATGCATCGCGCACTAACTGGCGTGATGTGGTTTCAGTTGCCTGTATTTTGACTAATCCACTGACAGTCACTAAATCGTGTAAGCTCTACTTACCACTTTTTTCTTTATTTAAAAGCTTTGCTGTTTGATAGGGAAATTTGTGACCTAAACACTTTCAGCATTCTGTCCTCTTGTTCTTGCCTACGTAGCTGCGTGACGACTGTCCATGGTAAAGACACGGATGAAGTGCAGAGTTCAGTGGTAACACGTACACAACCATAACGTCACGAATCATATTCAACCCAGTGATACCAGCTGAATCTATCATCCCAATCGGACCAATAGGCAGCCAGCAAAAAGCGTGTGTGATGACTATTTTCCCAGTGAGGTGAAGTGAGGAATACACTGATCTCTGGGCAGAACCCAGTGCTATTCTGTATTCTGGAGTTCGTCTGTAGATGACAACAAGAAGATTTGTGCTCACTGAGGTCAGAATGAAATTGATGACCAGAACAACTGTGATCCACTTGAATCCTCGGTTACAGTCGTGACAATGAAACAGAGCCAGACGACACAGACCAGACTGACCACGCAGGCCCCAGTGTGATAAGCCAGGAAGAAACGGTATCACTGACAACACGATTCCTACACACCACACTACACAACACGCTATAGTTGCTGAACGTTTACTGGCCGTCCAGGATTCACTGGGATGACACAGGATGATGCCATGGTCCACACTGATCAGTAAGGTGAATGAACACTGACACCTTGCTGTACACCAAGGACAGAAAGCCACTCACCTTGCAGGTCACACTGTTGGTCCATTCTTTTTCTAGTTGTATGTAGTCTCCACGCAACACTGTATCTGCTATGGCAGTAATACAGACGTGACAGCCCATACACAGGTTTCCTAACTGTAAGTGGAAAACGTTGATGGAAAAACGGCTTCCAAACACATTCTTGACCCTCAAGGACACAACAAAACAAAGCAAATGTCCCATAATAGCAGAAGTGCCAACAAGCCAAATAAAGACCTGATTCATTTGTGTTGGTATCAACATTTCACAGGACTGGAATACTGGTTGAGGCGCTGCACATTTTATTCCGCTTGATTCCTGAGGAAGAATGTTCGTACAACACAATCTGTAGTTCGAGGAAAGGATGTATTTTAAAAGTGGTGTACCAGAGAAAATATCCTGTGGGAAGGCGTTCAATAGATTTCCCCTCATGTCCAGTTCAGTTAGTCTTGGAGTATTTCTAAAACCCATTGACCCAATCCCCTCAATCGCAGAGAAGGATATATTCAAATATTCCATACTGGGGAGATATATTGACAAAATATTTCTATAAACACTGACACATGTCTCCGATGTATCCACTCGTTGAAGTGAGAACTGAACATACGTCAGTAGGCTGTTAGTCATTTTGACTATAGGGTTGTTTTCCACGTACAAAGTTCTAAGATTTGGCAACACAAGAAAATCCGCAATGTTGAGAAACCTTATTCGATTATTGGAAATGTCTACGAACTGTAGATTGATAAGATGTATCACAGAAATATTGGACAGGGAACAAGAAGACATGATCAGACGAAC
The DNA here is from genome assembly GCA_018398815.1 of Conus ventricosus. Classification (NCBI taxonomy): domain Eukaryota; kingdom Metazoa; phylum Mollusca; class Gastropoda; order Neogastropoda; family Conidae; genus Conus; species Conus ventricosus. The sequence goes on along the minus strand of CM031613.1, from coordinate 74,184,453 downwards.
GAGATACCCATTGTGGACGACATCATGCAGCACCATTCCTGAACCCTGGGCGTCCAAGGAGCGTAGTTCAGGAAACAGACGGGCAGCAAAAGGTTTTCTACACAGAAAGAGGTGACCTTGACACAGTCAGTGTTCCGGGCAGGTCCTGTCACACATCAGTTCATCATCCTGCTGTGGGCACTGACCCCAGCCATCACACAGGTGATCTTTGTGCACACACACCCTAGAAGCTCGACAATGGTAAAAACCAGGGCAGTTTGATCTGTCACAGGCTTGTTCGTCTTCCCCATAAACACAATCAGAAAACCCATTGCATCTGG